>KN716711.1:7509-23032 GCA_000816705.1 Dictyocaulus viviparus | reverse complement strand
CTTTTGCTTGAAAGTGCATTTTTTGAAGCTCTTTTTTGTTTTCTCAATTACATTATTCCAGGAGAATCCCTTTAGCATTGAAGATCGTGTGTTAGATGGTAATACGGATAAGCCTTATACATTGATGTTGACACAAGCATGTAAAGCTCACAACACTACTGATGTGGCTACCATACGACGGTGAGATATTTGTGGTTCAATATTTTGCTACTAGATGACCTTATCAGTACATCTAGTTCAAGAAGTTAGGCAAGTGGTCATATTAATCGGCGGACTCTTGACAAGCATCTACGCTTTTTAAGGTCGCGAGGAAGAAATATAACTAGCGAAACATTCGTTTGTATGCACCGTGCTCAGCCAATGTTTGTTGAACAGAAGGGAAATCTGTCAATGTATAGTAACTGGCATCAAGTATGTCGTAAACGTTTTTTAGATAGTCATTGCAAAGTGTTTTCGGCTTCAGATTCGTGCTACACTTCAGTAGAGGCACAAATTTTATTTAAAGGTCAACATCAATGAGATGGAATCCAAACTGAATCTTCTTTATATGGGAATGTGTTCAACTAGGCCACGAACAGGAGTGAAGCCATTCTGGCGATACAGTGTTGCTAATCGCGATCATGGGCAATACAAAATGACTCATTCTTCTTTCTGGGAATATCGAAATAAAGTTATTTTTGTTTTTTATCAATTTATAATCATATTTTGGTGAAGTCATAATTCTTTTGTTTATTTTGAGGCAAAGCGCCAAGTAGAACAGATGAAGAACATTAAAGAAGATGACGATGATCTGCAACCGTTTTTGGATACTCTCGGAATTGGTAATAAGCCAAATATAGATCAGGTAAATAAGGATTGTTGCTGGTTTTTTTCTTCGTCAACCATGGTATATTCAATTTTTCTGGCAAATCATTTGTTGTAGTAACATGTTAATGTGATAAGTCAGATCTGCCTCTTTTTGGTTAGAAAATTCTTATCGTGAAAGGTAAACAATAATGATATGACTAAAAATAAACAACAAAGTATACGCAAAAGTATTTTTGCATAAGTGGGTCATTTTAGAATGTTTCAAAGTATTGATCTATTTTCTTGTTCTATATCCTGGTCATAGATCATATTAAGTTTCTAAATGTGGTTGATGAGACGTTCCCTTTAGGTCAAAGTTCAACCGCTTAGATACCATTATAAACAGTCGAAATCCTCTTTGGATATCAAACATTTTTCGTCAACCATAGTATATTCAAGAGTACTAAATAATAACTCATTGCTAGAGTCATTATTCATTGATTTTATATCACTATGTTTCGAAGCTTGAAGAACGTGCATAATCGGAAATTCCCTGAGAAATATCGTTCAAAGTCACTAAAAGACCATAATTTTTATATTCATCAGTGAAAATATTAGACATTCGATAAAAGAAACGAGGACAAAGAAGAAGAGTTTTGCATGAGTCATCAGTAAGAGTTCTATATGATCTGTTGTATGCATTTTTCTTTTCCTTGAATTTTCATCAAAAAAAAACTATTTAGAAATTGAATCCATCGAAAGTTTCACGTTATTTTATCAAGAAAATCTTACTAGACTTTATAGATCACAGTAGTATACTGATTACTTCGTATGTGAATCGTACTTAACAAATGAAATGCCTTTATAATAAAGTAAGATTAAATTGCAAATCTTTGCCGTTTGAATAATGCTTCGAAGAAAATAAAAACTAATTAGAATCGAAAAAGGAACTGTTGATAAAGTTCAAAGAACACGACGAAAAAATATCACTGACTATAAATACCTATCGTCTTCTGTTTCTCAACAGATCTATGTTAGCTATTCGATTTTGAAACACCAAAAAATGCTCTATGTTGCCATAATCCTCAATATTTTTATTTCATAACCTCAACAGTTCCTTTACCGGCCTTAGGCAAATGGTTTGACATTTTTAATTTTGGACTTTAGTTTGCGTGCTCTTATTTGAGAACATTCGTTTGTGTAATCCGGATTTTTTTAGAATGTGAATCATTGTGAATATTACGAAGTAATATTGTCTGGGAAATTCTGTAAGTATTACACTCAATTTGATACCGCAAAGCATCAATTTTTCTTTTGAGATCTTCTGTCCGTAGACGAGTGCTTTGTAGAATTTTATCGATTTGATTTTAACCTACCAATGGATTATCGGAAAAAGGAAATCTGTTATAACAATATTTTGTCAATTTGTAAGTTTGACGAATGATGACTACAGCGCTCTATACGGCAGGTTGGCGAAGATCTCGATTTTATTCCCCGAGGGTGAATATCTCAGCCATGTCAATTCTGCTATGAACTATTTACAGAACACGTGCCAACAGTCTTTTAATTACCACTGTTGCTTTTATTTTTGAATACTTTGTTATTATTGGTGATTAGCAGATAATTGTTCTCTAGGGACATCACCGATATGCAAATATAAAAAATACGTTATTTATTTCAAATAGATATATGAAACATCTGATCTCTATATTCTAATTACAGTTGGCGTTTTGTAGTTTTATAAAGTTCACCTCGCAAAAAAGTCTTTCTTTCACTTTACACTCCCCTGCGTAAGTAAATTAATAAGGATTTATGCGGCAAGGTGGTACTTGTTTTGTATTGTAACCCTAAACTATTTTAGTATGAATGGAGTTGTAGTTTTTTTTCTTATTTTACTTTTATTTTTAGGTAAATGATGTAAACTTGTCGGTTACCAACGTATCTTTAGAACTGATGGAAACGGAACCCAAGAAACAAGAGTATCTGTAAATACTTTTATTCCTGAAAATTCTCAAAAAAATCAATTCTACCCACGTTGTTCCAGCATGGAAACTCGATCAATATCAAAGTACAAGGAGTTAGATAATGGTGCGAAATTCTTGAAATCTTCAAAGAAACAGGAGCCTGTGATCGGAGGATGCCGCACGGATGAGGTGAAACTGTTATAGTGTTAAACGCAATTCAATCTTAATATTTTTTCACCTCGTATGGCATATAATCTTGCAACTTTTGACAAATGATGAGAAAGTGTTGGGGTTTTAGGTCTATGTTTATGTTAGAGGAAGAGGTCGTGGACGTTACGTGTGTGATCGTTGTGGAATTCGGTGCAAGAAACCAAGTATGCTCAACAAACACATCAAGTCAGTTAGTCGTTGTGAACATATTAATCTCCTCACTCAATTGATTATTCCACATTATAACTCTTGTGAGTGAAATTGTGTGAAAATTATACAGGTAAAGGCAGGAAACATCCATAATAGGAAAAGTGCATATTGTTTTCTTTGCATTGACGAATTTCTCAAACCAGTTTCTAATTAACAACATCATTGAGACACCACTGAGTCCTTTTTGAAATATTCCGAAAAATTTCATTCAATTGTCGATATATTGATTGAACCAATATGTCCGTTCCTTCTCTGTCATCGAGTGGTGACAATTCATTGCATTTATTCTTTTCTTCTCATAAGACTAATATTTAGAATTAGTATTCTAATAAATTTCACGTATTTGTTCCAAAATTCTGGATTTGAGGTCGCACACTGACATTCGCCCATATAAGTGCAAGGAATGCAATTTCTCATTCAAAACCAAGGGTAATTGGACAAAACATCTCAGTTCGAAGACACATCGAAGACGACTTGTGCAGGGTTAATTCTGTATATTGTTCACTCCCGATCTGTTTTTCTATGATTAGCTGTTAAGGTGCTGGGAATGATAGTGATAACGAAGATGGTCTTGTAATTGCTAGCCCTGATGAGGAGGTTATTGAGCAACGATTCCCATTCGATGAGATGGACTCAATTCTCGATAGAGCAGCGTATGTGGTTTGAATGTGCATGAATTTTCCATAGGGAATTTTCTTATGTCATTAGTTTTCAGTAGCTCAGACGAAGAGACAGATGATCATTTGCCTCCGGTACAAGAATCGATTGAAAATCCTTATAGAAAGTTTGGTCAAGGTACTATTTCAATTTTGTTTGTTCTACTTAAATAATTGGATATCTAATTTACCATAACACAGACGAATCTTGACGCTCAATAAATTAAAAGCTTAATAAGCTCTGTGCACAAATAGTTGCGCTCTAGCGAAGAATGGGCCCTTATATAGAAGTATTTTAAAATAGATGAATTTTGTATTTATGAAAATTGTCTAACTTTACAGAGAATATTCTATTTGAACGTAGCGCTCATACACCACCATCACGATGGATGCTTGTTGAGGAAAAGGTTGCTAACAGATGGCCGGATGCTGAAAGAATAAGAAATTGCAGCTCGGCACCGCCCTCTGCTATAAGTCCTGTGAAGGAAGAGGTTAAAGACGACCAAAGTAATATCTCTTAGAGAAACTTGTATTTACTCAAATAACTAGACTAGAATTATTTTTTTACAGTGATTGCCACTGCTACTGCATCGGTGACGCAATTACCTGTACTTCAAGTTCTAACAGTAGCATCACCATCATTAACTGGTCATCACCAACAACCTCAGCAAAGTTTTGCTACTGTCCAACAGTCGACACCAGTTTATCCATATTTATGTAAAGAGGTACATGGGTGCTTCTTACTAAATATTTATTCTGTTGAACTGTATATGAACATAAATTATAACGAATTACTTTTTAAACAAATTCTCTAGATTATCTTCCTATTTACCAATTTGAACTTATTATACGTAGCGACTGCCTAGTTGAGAAAGGTCACAAAAACTTCGGTATTATATATATATATATTTGTAACTACTCTTATGGCAACAAAAAAAAAATTTGTAAAATTAGCTATTTTTCTATTCAATATTGTGGAAGAACAACGCTTCTTTAGTAAGAGCTGTTATCTGAATCGGCACGTCACTGTCAATACGAGTTCATAGTTTTTTTTTAAATAATGTGTTTGTTTACTTAATGAGACAGTACAGATAAACAATTATTGATATTTTTTAATACCGTTGTGACTCCACCATAATATATTTTTTCAATTATGTTTGATACTAAGATTGATCAACTTTTTTCCAGTTTTCATCAAGTATTCTGAATTTGCATTTTTTTGGTTCTGTTTTTTCAGGAGTCCATGAAATGTAATCAATGCGATCGATCGTTTCGAAAAGCCTCTGAACTTACCTTGCACCAGTACACCCATGATATCGAGAAACATCATGCCAGAAATAGAATGTTTCAAGTCAGATATCCACAAATGTTCTAAGAATTTTCTTGCATTTCATTTGCATTTCTTCATTCAGTTTTAGTGTCCGGAATGCAGAATCCCACTAAGGACTAGAGCTTTGCTGGCTAAGCATTTAGAAGCATCACATGGAAGTCATGTACGTTATTTTTTATGTATGGTTTTTTTGTTTTCAAAAGTTTGACGATGAGTAGCAAGAATAGCGTAAATGTGTCTACAACATTACATTAATAGCGTGTACTTTTTTAAAATTGGTACTTATTATTTCTGATGAAGCATAAATTATTGACATTCGGTTCTAAGTCTTATAAATAATGTGAACGACTGGCGAGTTCTTATAAAAATTTCTAGTGTAATTTTGAAGTAGAGTCATGATTCATCCATGGTTTCTATTTCGCTTTTATTTCAGATTGATGACAGCGTGACAGCAAGCATTGATCCATGTGCATCGACGCAGTCCGTTCTTGGAGGATCTGCCCCAATTGCTTCAAATCCACGATCATTTGTCTGCTCAGATTGTAATATTGGGTTTAGAAAGCACGGGATACTCGCCAAGCACTTAAGGTAGACCATCAACTGGGTTACGTGTTTTACGAGATATAATGTTAATAAGGAAATTCGACTGTCGCTATGATATACCATTTAATAGAACAGTATAAAGAGAATTCGCAATGTTAATAGAATCATTTGGTGTATCTTTCTCTTAAGAGTCTACTATATTACATTTATTTAATTTAGGGTGTTTCCGTTGCACCAATGACAATGAAATTATTAAATCAGTGAAATTTTTGGGAAAACGTTAAAATACATGACGCCAGAATAATTTGCGTTCGAAAAAGTTATATGAAAGAATAATTTTTCAGGTCGAAGACTCATGTGATGAAATTAGAAACACTCAAAAGACTTCCAGAAGATTCCTTATCTTTGATAACTAAAAGAGATAATGGAGCATGCTTGAATGGTGTGGATACCACTGATTGTGAGAAAGCGCGAAAGTCATTGTACGGTTGGTAATTAATTTGATATCGTTTTCGTTTCATTCTTAATTTTTGTCCATATGAAATTAAACGTTCATTGTTTTCTATTGAAAGGAAAGTCATTTTGTTTTCTGAATTTAAAAAAAAAAAAAAAAACTGGAAGTTAAAGGTAAAAAAGATCATGGGACCGATGATCATCTAGTACGAACATATGCTAATACTTTGAAATTCGTCAGAAATTGTGGAAATGATACGAGCGGAGAATCAACGTGCTTCCGCACAAGTAGCTGTAGCCAGTTCGTCTATTGGAACTGTAAAGCCAGCTGTTCAAATTAGCAGCGGTTCAGATGTGTCGGAGGAGCAGCCGGCTGCCTCGCCTGCTTCCACCAGTGGTGCTCAGCGAAAGGTCAAATAATATGTATTCAAGTTGAAATTTGCAAATTTATTGAACATTATCTCCTATTAAGACAGCTGAATTGACCTTTTATTTGTACTTGGCATTTTCATCTTCATTAAGTAAATAAGTTTCTAGGATATAAAGACTACTACAGTCCTGATTTCGCTTTAGAAACTCCCGATTTTTGCATTCTTTGGAGTACTGGTGGTATTCGAAACGTTAGACCATTGCAACTCAACATTTTAATATCTCCACATATAAAAAAAATTCCACGATTCATCCATCGATTATGATTCCGTTTTTAGTGTTTTCCTGTTGTTCTATATCATGTTTAGTTTGCGGGAACATTGTACAATGGACAGAGACCTAATTCCGAGGAAAGCTCATCATCACGACGTTCTCATAGTTTCGATGCCACTGCTTCACTAACAAACACTGACTTTAGTAATTTATCCAAAAACAGGTAATTACCTCAAATATTTTTCCCTTAAGAATCTTTTATCTTCATATTTTTTTAAGATTTCTTTTCCTTTAAGATGCGATCCAACAGTTCGAGCAAGTTCTAATCCTTCTCGTCGTGAAGAAACTTCAAATATTAAGCTTGTTTCGGCTAACGTTTGGATTCCTCCTCGTGTTGAGCCTGTTAGTGTTTTATAAACATTGATTACCAATCAGTGGGTATAATCGTGGAAATGATGTCAAATAATCATCAAAGATGCATAGGAACCGAATTTCATGAATTGGCAGCTCAGACTCGCAATATCCAGTGGCATAAAAGACTGCTGGTTTCGTGCATATTAGGATTTCATAGTACCTATTCATTCAGGTTCCACGTATAACTAGAAGGTTGAACAGGAAAGGTAAAGTGGGCAAAGTGCGTTTTTCGAAGCAAGATCAGTCTATTACTTTAGTAATACTATTGTTTACGTTTTTAACGTTTAGCTGACTGCTCATTTTATGCACAAACAATTTGAAGTAGAAATAGAATCTTTTACTATTATTTCTAGGAACGTATCTCTTTATCTCGTTCCGATGCTTGCAACATTCGAGCCGTTCAAGAAGTCGTTGCTGAATTACGAGAAGATAACGAAGCAGTGTGTTCAAATTCTTCGGTGGTCAATGAAGTGATTTTTAAGTGCAATATATAAATATACACAATTGAGATTCCTGCCTTTTATCAGTTGTTATTTTAGTCTAGTTTTTTTTTCGGATGTAAGTTTGTTCGCGAGTTGTACATTCTTCTTAATAATTTTAATATAATCCGTAAATTAAATTCATAGAAGAGAAGAAATTGAACAACACTTGAGAATAGGCGCTTTGACAACTCTAATTAGCTTTGAAATTGATTTAGAGTTTGTTTCGAGAAATGCTTGGAAAAACATCATTGTAATTGAGGAAGAGTCACTTTTGATATCAGATTTTCAACATTCTAGGAACGCAGCACATGTTCATCTCCTGTGATGCGAATACTAAACAGTAACGGTTTCGCTACTTCTCCCGTCTTGCCTCAGGGTACCAAATGCCAAATATGTGGTGTTAATGCTGACTCTCCCATTGAATTACAAGTGAGCAAATGAGAGCTTTTCTTATTCATTTAAACGTAGTAGACTACGATAGCTACAACAACATGACATAGACACGCAGTTATAATCATGAAAAAGAATGAGATAATGTTCTTCATGTAGATTTTGCTATGCACTTCTTTCAAGAAATACCTTTCCATAAAAGTTCGTTTGCAATTAGTAGTCAGAGCTCCTCATATCAAGTAAACGAAAACTCATTGCTCTTTGTAAATTCTGAAGATCTTGCATAACTAAATATGTACTCACACATGTTTGTGTAAGTACACTTCCACTATTATGCCTTTTTAAATTCTCTTATAATAACAATATCTACAATTATTCCAACATATTTGGGTTATTCGCTAGGTTCATCTCTATTCCGACCATATTTCGATCCGCGACGGAAAAGATCTTAAGTGTCCTAAACGACACTGCGATAAAGTCTATCCAAACAAGGATAGTCTTAGGTTACACATAGTTGCTCACTATCAGCAACGTGTCGACGGAACTCCAGGTTTGATTTGTTTACATTTGATCTCGCCTAAATTATTCATATTATATAACAGAGTTAAACACAATAGAATTGAAATTCAATGAAATAGCTCTTAATTTTTAAGAAGCTCGCGAAGATGATTCGGTTTCGTCAGTAACATCAGTGATGGCAAATCGCTTAACTGAAGACATCATTGATCAACGAGGATCTCCATTGTCAGACGCCAGTGAAGTCTCGTGGCCGAGTCCTGCTAGGTAACCAAATTATCAAAGTGGTAGAAAAAGAGCGTAGTATTACTATGATATCAGTTATGAATAGTAAAATTGTCTTCAAAAAAGTTCAGGTCCAGTGCTATAGTTTTGGAACAAGAATAAATGATGAATTTTTTTTTAAATTCAGCAACTGCTAGCAAAACATATAGGATTACTTAAGGGATCACTTCGTTATGCACCTAATTTGATATGTGCTTTTCCTTTAAGTGCTGTTCGTGTTGCTATTTATTTTGAAGAAGAGGTGGTAGAATTTATGGCCTAATATTATTTGTTAAGTGTCGAAGTATCTCGTGCTGTAGTAGTACCGGATTCAAAGAAGACACAAGATGATGAGGTAGGATAACTAAACAAATTATGTCATAAACCATGATTACCTCGTTTTTATTCTAACTACTTTAAGCTGATATATTTTATTTAAGCCACTCTGTTTGCCTTGTACGCTATGCAACAAATCGTTCAGTGATGCTGTTTCCTTACAGCAACATTGGTTTGGTCATGTTTCATCTAGAATTCATGTTTGTCAGGTATATACTTGCTTTCACTATCTGACTATTTAGTATGTGTATTTTTCGGAAAATTTTCAATTAACTTTTACCTGAGCATGGACGTACCAAGAAACTCGGTTGAGTTAATCACGAAAGACTCATATATCATGTTGTTTTTTTCCTTTTGATTTTCACATTGAAGTGAATTTGTAATCTTTATGACAGTTATTGATTTTTATTCAAATCTAGTAAGTTATAATGGTATGATATTGATATCTCACGCTGTTGAACTAGTCACATATTTTGTTTAGTTTATTAGGATATCAATACCATATCATTATGACGTATCATAATTGATTGAAAATGAAATAATTACTATGAAAATTATATCAAGCAATAATCAGCTTAAGTGAGTGTAATGTCCATAATAGTTTGTTAGATCAAATTTTCGTAGTCACACTACAGTGGTCACAGGAGGGCCAGCAAACCAGCAGGTCAATTGGTAGCACGCCAAATCTTATGATTGTCAGACAAGAGTTCTAATCCTGTTTAATTTTCCGAGTTTTATTGCGTAGTTCAATTACGTAGGACGTTAAATTTCCATAGCTCAATAATTTTTTATGCCATCGTTTATTTTAAGCATATTCTTTCCAAACATTGACTATAGTTTCTGGCTAAATTTGACCACTAAGATCCTTGAAATTCACTTTCACTATTATCCACGGTTTAAGATGAATTGTTGAATAATAATGTGAGTCACAAAAGTGTTGTACTGTCTAAAGTATGCAACCTACAATGCGCAGTATTCAACCGATGAGAGAACGAATGAAAATGTTGCCGGAAGCATTACAATCCATAAAAAATGGACAATACACGTGCTTAAGATACCACAATAAAAACATTATAGCAGAGGGTAATTGCTGGAATAGTTCTTATGTTGTATACCAGGGTCATTACCATACTGCGGAAGAAGTACTGGTTTATTCAGCGAACTGTAATTATAAATATAGGCGTTTATACTTATGGCAAATTTTCTACTCCAAAAGTGAGGCTGAAAATTGAACGAGTTTATCTTAATACAGTCAGGTGTCATTGTAATATTCAATGATGCCTCTTATTAGTTTAGAAGAATCCGAATTAGGGTTCCTTGTTCAGGAAAAGTAATTTAGTTTATCTACAGTTCGTATTTATCTTTATTACTGTTCTAATTGTTTCATGTTAAGATCAGAAAACGATCTCTTTTACAATATATATGAATGGGCTAGATATTTCACTATTATAATTTGTAATCGTAGGTTTGTGATGCTGGTTTTACCACCTCGGACGCTCTCTCGCAGCATTCCCTCACTCATTCAACGCCGCCTGCGCGTTAATATTTGGCTTCATATTATTCCATCTTTCGGGTTCAGTTGAAGATGATTTAATGTTTGCCATGTTATACATTTCTGTTTTTGTATTGTACAGTTAATGATGGATAATATAATGAAGACTAAAATATTGTAATCAGATTCCAAAGGTTCCAGTTTTTATTAGTTTTTCTTAACTGTTTCTATATATTTTGTTAAAAATAGTAGTTATCATTACATGAAGTACGCCATTCTTTACATGTCATCTTCCGAGTTTTTTTTTTCAGTTTTCTAGCCTATTTTTAGGTGGTAAACTTCAATTTTGTTCGTTGATTTCAGTTGTTATTGTTTAGATGGGTATGTCTACAACTTGTATTATTAATCAGTTCCGAATTTCCTAATTGAAGAAGTTTTTTTTATAAAGTGTTAACGACAGTATAACATGCATTTGTAAACGAATAAACACTGCTTAGTAATGACTTCGGGACATTTGCGAATTACAATAGTCAAATATTTGAGAGACGCGTCATTGAACGGTTGGCAATATACTGGCTGGCAGTATCTTGAACTGGTTTAGCCTTTGAAGAACGTCGTCTGAGTATGACTTCATCGTGATGGTAGCTGAATAGTTGGGAAGAGTCAATTTTATGAAAACATCAAAGCTACTAAATCTAAGTTGTGGATGCAGTCTCAAGACAGTCAATTCCTGATAATATTCATAGCTAGATTAAGTTCCTTCTATGTTCAACAACACCCCAAATTCATTGGTTAGTAGTGTTGCTTAGGGCGTAATTCTACCATTTGAGGATATTCGTAAATAAAACTGGCAACTGGTATTCCTTATGTTGTCCTCCAGCAATACACCCGAACAAACGTTGGATGTAATAAGAAATACAGAACTAAAAACAGCTATACCTCAACGATTTGAATATAAAAATTATAAAGATTCAAGAATACTAATGTTCTGTTGTGTTGTGTTATTTAAAACACTTCTGGAAAGTAGCTCTACATAGTGCAGGCCGTTTCGTAATTGACAACTTCGCAGTTTAATACTATAGTGTATTTTTTACGCATTCTCAAATCTTTGGTAACAATATTTTTCGTACTTACTACTGATCTTATGAAATAATTCATGTGAAAGCACATTGAAGAATGATTCAAATAGCTGGTTCGGTTCTTCACACATCAACTGTTAGAAGTTACAAGTCATCGAAGAACTAACAGAACCGCGTTGCTTTACAAAAGGTTATTGCTCACGACCTTGGAGACTTTCCAGCAATCTACTTACAAGAATTTCACGCAGAGTTATTTCTAACAAGATCGGCAGTACATTGTATGAAGAATAAGCAGTCGAGCAAGCAGGGTTTCGAGAACGGTTAAACATTATCGGTCGTGCTCTTGAATCACGAAATTATTGAATTATGACGAAAATACAAAAAGTTGCTCTATCTTGATTTCGTGGATCTTAAAAATTGCCACTTTGAGTGTCTCGCTTGAGGTTTTGAGTTTACAATTACTTTTGAGAGTATTACAGGAAATGATACAGAAGTAAAAATTGACTTTTGGTGACTGTATATCGCTAACGGTATTGTACTTATTATACCAAAAATCAATTAGCCGACTTCCAGATTCGATTTGATCTAGATCCAAGATTTGGCGTTCAGTGAAACCTCAGAAACACGACGTTAATAGAACGTAGCCGTACACACTACGCTATCAAAGATGAGTTGGACCGAAAATGTGACGAGTCTTCAGCGAATGAATTCTGTTAAATAGTGACTTTTGCTCGATTCGATCTGCGATCAACAGAAATACAGATGATGGTCAACAAAAAAGACGAACTGTTCAGTCACCTAACCTTCAGGTATTGATACTGCAATATCCACATCATATTCAACTATCTGTTCCTGAGGTTTACCTCGACAGCATTATTCTTGATGCATGGTGAACCTCTCAAGGATCCATTAAACCATACGTCTACAGAAAGAGCGATCTAATAGGTACAAAACCTGAACAATTTATTGAACATAGGCTAAGCTTGAGCTATACTGCAATAAGAACGGAAATAAAATCTCCATAAAATAGCAAGCAACGAAGAAGACGATTGCACGAAATACAGAAAAAAAATGTTTTACACTAACAATTATCCAACAAGGATAGGAAGGTGCATAACAACAACAACAATAACAACAACAACAACAACTGAAACTTCTGGAAAAGAGAGTCTTTCTAGCGAATTATATGATCTTGTCGTGGTTGGGAGGTAATTGTAGGATATCAACGTTTCCATTTGAAAACTTGAATAAAAATAAATCAATGAAGAATCGCAACCGTCTAGATAAAGTTGAAGAGTGTTAAATGCATTCTTACTCACAACTGCTTTTTTAAACTGAGACTACTGTAATCTCGAATCCTAGGAAAATATTGTAATTACACTACCATATAAATTTTTGTCTCAGTATCCCACACATTGGATTCTATTGTGTACAATGTCTAGGCGACTGTATAGAATACTCTTTTGAGAGTCACTACTTTATTTATGGGTGTACATATACGAAGATATATCAAACACCATGCTTTATCAAATATCAAAGAGGTATGGCAGCAGTATTTGATTACATCTCAACCAAATTTGTGAAAGCTGGAAGACGCAAATTACATGTAATCGCCACAACTCTTATAACATCTGAGCTTGAAGTAGAGGAAACATCAAACTTGTTCATCACTATTTTAGTTTAACACATATCGAACACTTTGAATATGATAAATTAGTTTTTTACTATTCACAAAGAAACAGCTTTTCCATTAACCACTAACCGTAGGGAAAAGCTTTCAGAGAGGTGATACTATTTCACCGAAATCGAAATAACTACCGTACTGAAGTGATAAATGAAACTCTTTTATCTATGAAAGTGCTGTGTTGCGAGCCCTCCTTGGCAGTAACATTTAAAGCAGTGTCTCACCGATTGTAAAATCCACTTAAGTATACTATTCCAATTAAAAAAGTAATATTTTTGAAACAACCTCTTATATTGGTAATTTTACTGCTGAATCACAACTGTAGATTTCAAAAATTTGGCAATGAAAAAAATGAATCTTAAAAATTGTAAGTAAAAGGTTTGTAAAATACTTAGGTTACTATAAATAAGATAAATCATTTAAATTTTTTTATTATATACAAATAGAAATGCAGAAAAATGGAAGGCTGTTGAACGAAGTGAGCTCGAATCCAACGCAAAACATTAGCTCTGCAACAGGTCATCGATTGTCTGTGGAGCAATACGACCATAGATAGGTTTTAATTTACTTTCCACACATAACCTGTATTCAGTGCATAGCATTACCAGTTAGGTCGTTAAACTTGTTAATCTATAAGCGTAATACCTATCAAAAGTGATGGCGTGTTCAACAACTAGGAACTATTATATAAGTCTGTTTTGTTACAGTTACTAATATAATTTCTTGAATTTTGTGCGTTTTTGTTCAAGCGTTGACCAATTTTATACTCATAATACTCATCTTTACACTTTCGCTTCACTTTGTAGTAATTTTTTATCATGGATTAATGAATTGTTGAAAAATAGGTGTTTGTCCTCTTCGAACGTTGAGCATCTCCACTTTGTGCGTGAGGCATCTAGTGTTTTAAGTCCAATGAACGACAAAGAATAGACTTGTTTTACGACTTGACTATACTGATTACGTCAGTGTGGGGTAAGTTTGTAGTTTTGACTTTAAATATTTTTAATGAGAACTTCTTGCAGGCACGTTTTTTTCGAACAACGTCGCCTTATAGCAAATGGAGATTTTATAGTGAGTTCGAGTTTACATTTTAGTTCAATTAATTCGGCTTTGAGAAATGAATGTCCATGATTAAAGACTTTGTATTAAAGATTAGTGGCTAGAATTTGTAAGTGCTACTAATTATGTTGAGTAAAATCATCGTGTTGTAGTACTGTTCGAGATTGCGTGCAGTGGTTGTTCGATCAAGGAATCCTGATATGGTCAGTAGTTATTATCTTTTCACACTTGTTTTTTTTCTACACACTTGTGTTTAGCGATCATATTAAAAATTTTATTCCATTATAAATAGCTTGTAGGAGTTTGTGCTTTGTAAGTTTCGGAATTTATCACACTCCAGGAAGCTGACGGAGAGAAAATTCCTTCAGAAAGTGAACAAGACCATTCAATTAAATCTGAAGACAGTTCGAATGAGGCAGCGTATATAGCGGTTAGAAGAACTTTAAAAAGGTGTTTCAATAAGGTATTTTTGAACTTTTTTAGCGTCCGCTTGCAGAACCTCCTAGTTTATTGATGCGGCTTTTTGAATCGTGTTATTTCTCACCCGCTATAGCTATTAAGTATCTTTTCTCATGTTCGGAACGAGGGGTAAAGCAGTACCTAGGCAAGTCGTTTCGTTCTGTAATTCTAGAAAGCTTCATGATCATTTCTGCTTTCAGGGCAAAAGCTCTTTTCGTTCAGTCCTTCTGATATGGACTTTTTCGTACCACAACTAATCAATATGTATATTAATGATAAAGATGTTGCAAACGCTATCCACCAATATATAGAAGCTAGGTCGATTTCGTTTATTGGAATTTGCAATGGTGTACCTGCTGTTAGCTTCCATAGCAATAATGAGTTCGCAAATAACAGCACGCTTTAGGTGTAAAGAAAACTTGCATTTTGCTCTCATATGTGTATGGTTACTAGAATCTCTTGGTGTTGATCGTTCACGAACTAAGCATCGGGTTTTGGAACATGGAGAGATTTTGAGGTATTTAAATATATATGTATATGTATATATGTATATA
>KN716710.1:47643-61287 GCA_000816705.1 Dictyocaulus viviparus | reverse complement strand
TATATTATAAAACGTTTGTTGTTAAGCGTTGGTGAACTTAATAAAGTGCTTACACAATAAAGCTTCAATGAAAAATTTGTTAACAAATTTTATCTTGGTTGATTCCATCTAGTTTAAGCCTGATTGTGCACTTCTTTGATCTATACTTAGCACATATTGTGATTTCTACGGGCTCACTAAGTTTCACTTATTTCATGTGTTTACTTCATTTTTTTATTTACTGTTTGAAAAATACCTTAAAGAAATGTTTTTATGACTTTTTTACCTTGATAATATCCTATACTCAGTGAAATCAACAACAAAATTTCATTAGCATACATCAATGTTTGTCAACAGAATGCAGAAGCTGAATGGAGAAAATGCGTTATTTCGCATCATCGTTTTTCTGATTATAATATACTGATTTCATTGCCGTACCTATACCATACTAAATATTTACCCTTGGCAATTTACAATCTGTTAACACCAACACTCCGGTTTGCTACGTAACTTTCCAAGGACTTTTAGCGATTGTTGTCATTTTATATGACTGTCGTGTTGTCCAGGTGAAGGTTACAATGGACGAACAGACAAAATGATTTACTAAGAGATGACCTTTAAGATGGAACGATTCACTAGCAGTTTACACAATACTACTTAGTTCGTCGTTGAAAAATCAATAATCTGGAATGAATCAATCGATCGGTGTACGAAATCCAACAGAACAAATCAACGGATTTGTTCCATTAAAACGTATATTTCATTTTATTTTTAGATCTCTATTTCTGGATGGATCGAAAAGAACATCCGACAATAGATGGTATTAAAATTCCATCATTTGAATATGGGTAAGTTATATTTATATGGCTTTGTTCACATAGAAAATATTCAATGTATATTGAAGAATTACTCCTCTTGGAAAATATGAAGATGTAAAACGAGTAGTGCTTACATTACCTGGTCGACATAAGTTCACCAATTTCAAAAGCTTTTCGCTTTTTTGCTACAAATACGAGGTAAGTTGTGCTGACTCAAATAAGAATTCGTTGAACTAATGTGAAAACTAGATCTAAACGTGTTATATTTAATCGTGCTTTATGTTTAGCATAATTTTGGATCTATTCTTATTCCTGACAATCTCATCATTCCAAGGCCACAGTTTTTAGCTGGCGAATTGAAGGGAAGCCGGTAAGAGAAGCTTCGTCCAAAAATGTTTTCTAATTGTTAAAATCTGCAATCGCCAGCTACTCAGGATTCAAAAATATATCGCTCTCACCAAGTTAGCTGAGTCTAGCTCTTTGATGTTTCTCATCAAAATTTGTATTGTTTGTAGTAAACTGAATTTAACTTTGACCAATAGAATTTTATCGAGCAAATAGCGGTGATGCTTTTGTGAATGATGTCATATAGATTATTGTTTCATTTTTGTTCTTCTGTGGTTAGAATCTTTTAGTGGCAATCCTTTTACTGTATGCATTTTAAAACAGAAATTTTTTGGGGGTCATACATCCGCTTTTAAACATATTTTTTGAAAGCTTTGATAGAAATTTTTTCCGTCAGCCGTTGTAGAAGACTTTTAGCCTTAGGTTTTAGTTTTAACAGTTGTTTATCAAAACAAATCAAGCCAACACGATTGTTGATATGTTTTCGAATTAATTGTATAATCGGAATTAGAATATCTGCTCTGTTCAGATATTCTGTTGGCTCCGGTCCAATCCTGATTTTAGATAGAAGAACAATTAAAATCTTTGGATTTACATTTGATGCGGATAAAGCACCAGGTGAGTGATGGAAGAGATTTTGCAATTGCAATGAAGCTTTCAAATCATAGGAAAATATTTGATTAGACGAGAACAATTCTTTTTTTTGTTTTCTATATAGTTATTATTTATCGGGCTTTTTTATTTTTTGTATTGAAGTTACGAATACATTGAAAGAGAAATCGTTTCAGATGGTTACTTTTTCATTGGACGTGGACCTAATGTCGCTCATGATTCTGGTGTAAAAGTTCCAATTCGTGGAAGAGACACACCGGAACTGTAAGCTTTTCTGCTTTATTGCTTTTTTCCCTTATTACACGCAAATTCTTTTGTTACTACCTCATTACCCTTAAGTGCTCCCAGTTTTTTTTTTTTTTTTGATTTGTCTTACACCAGAAGGTTCTGTCTTTCAACACTATCGCTTCAAAATGAAAATCTTGTAGCTTCATTTTATTTAATTCTATATTACCTTAGTAATAGACTCCAACAGAAAAAACTAAAAATGAGAGTATGATATCAAGAGGTGGCGCAGTGGTGGAGGTGGAGGTGTAAGCATTCAGGCCCGGATCAGTTCGTGGCGTTTTTTCAGGAAGTTTTTGTGTAAAGTTATCAGTGATCATTAATATTTTAGTATTTTTCTGTGAAAAATGTGTAAAGAGAGAATATCTGACCCTTTGTATAACAATAATACAAAAAAAATAAATGCAAATAAATGAAAGTGAAAAGTTTCATTTTAGTAGTACAATTATAAAATGTTATCTAAACGTACAGTTGTAATCAAACATTCATTATTTCAAATTTATTAAATTGGTTGATAGCAGAACAAAAAAATTCACTTTGAAATTTAATTTAAGAGCATATTAGCTTAACTTGTGACTAATCTAGCAATCTACAATACAATTCATCTCGTTTCAGTTTCTAGTAGCACTGAAAATATCGTTCAGTACAAATTGCATGAGCTTCAATCAATAATTTCACATGGCGATTTCATTAGAAATGCGCGGAAAATTGTGAATCAGTGCAATTCATCTCAAAAATATTTAAAATATTTGACTGCTATGTAAGCATATTTCTTAACTTATTGTTTTTAAAGAAATAACGCTTCTTTTCACTTTCAGGATCACAGCCATGAACGAAAGATATCGTGGCGGTCAAGACGTTATCATAGAACTTCCTGCTGAATACGATGTTCAACATGTCGATTGGTTAGCTGTTTACTGCTACAAATTTCGAGTGGATTTTGGTCATGTAGCTATTTCAAACGTATCATCGAGAATACCACCATATGTACCTCATCAGAAGAGAGTGAGTAACATTTCCGAAATCGCACGATCTTATTTTTATTACTATTTTGATCATACTAATGTGAATATTTGTATGGTGAGTAGTCATATACTGCATGAACCTCAGTAATTTTTCCATTCACTTCTCTTCTCCATCAGTCATTCATAATGGTGGGTTTATTCGCATGCGGTGAAAAGGGCGAGGCCCATTCCAAAGACTTCAGAAAAAAGAATTCCAGATGGTTCACCTTTAAGGCGTATTGAAGAACCTGCTAATGAAGTCTTATACGGAGAAAATCTGATTGAAACTTCCTCACAATTAATTCCATTGGCGAGTGATAATTAGCATTTCGCTTTTATTTGGAAAACAGTGTAAACATGGTAATCGCAAAGGTCAGAACATTTCTTCAGAATAGCTCGTATTGGAGCTACTTCTATTGAACTTTTATTTTTTGGGTCTGTTTTAAATCTTTTATAGCAATCTATAGCTGACATTTATAATCATACATATCAGACGGATAGCAGATTGAGTTGTACATAAATCTTCTTATTGTTTCTAGCATTTTCTTGCTTATGTGTTGTGATCTTTAATGTGGCGGATTGGAGCGTATTCGGTGCAGTCCTATTGATCACTCAAAATTTACTTGAACTACTAACAAAAAATACTCAAAAATCCTTGTCAAACCCTTTATAGTTCGTTTTAACGTATGAAATGATCTTTGCCTAGAACTACTATTCAATATACGAAATTTTCTCATGTTTTAAAATAGTGGATTTTTTTTCCTACTTTCAAGCCAAATTTTCGCACCTCTGAAATGGTGATTGGTTCTATTGCAGAAGGAACTCATTAGTAATATAACGAATATGATGATTATTGGTGTCTCATTAAAAGACTTTTATATGCATATTCATTGGCAACCTTCGCTCTTCGTAATGAATCAGTTTTAGTGGAAGTGGCGTATTGCAGATAAGAGGACTGCAAAAGTGCTCTTCATTCCTTTTAGGATTTTCTCTCTAAAACTTGCTAATATTTAACAATTGACAATTGATTGCCATCGTTATGGCCCTAATGCCTCCCACAACGAATTTCTGAAGAGGGTATTCGATGCGACTCACTTCAAACAATTTATAATGTTGATTTTCTTGTAACACCTTGGCTGTAGCAGAAGTAGGACCAAACCATTAAATAAAATCTCGTATCAATGTATAACATAAATAATGAATGAGTGTTAGACCCGAAACCTTTGTCGTTGGTATTTCACGTGAAGAACCGTTTTTTACTTCTTATAAATGTCTCATTATTTATTTGTTCAACGTCGGTTATTCTACTTTGCAGTTATCACATACACTTTAGTGCGCTCTACACATTCAGTGCGAAAATAACATTGACATAAAGAGGACCGATTTCATTTTGTATGCACAGAATAAAGATCAGTCCACACTGTCATGATCATCAACTTTAGCCACGTTTTCATTCTGATGAGTCTAAGATATGATCGTCCTTTACTTGTTGTTTTATTAATACTCGTCATAAATGATAGCACTGAAAACGCGCGG
Organism: Dictyocaulus viviparus; assembly: GCA_000816705.1. Classification (NCBI taxonomy): domain Eukaryota; kingdom Metazoa; phylum Nematoda; class Chromadorea; order Rhabditida; family Metastrongylidae; genus Dictyocaulus; species Dictyocaulus viviparus. The sequence goes on along the minus strand of KN716710.1, from coordinate 56,708 downwards.
TGCTGAGGTCAGATAAACCGTTGAAGTGCTGCTTGGTTATATACTCTGAACTGTTTTATGTTCGAAGGTTGCGCTCTGTTTCTCAGTAATTATCCATTGATCAGTATGAACCTACGAAGGAATAAAAGTTTCGATGCTAAATCTATTTGTAATTTTGAAAAAAGCAAAGAAAGTTTTTTCAACATCAACAAATTCCGATCATCTCTGTTCAGTTGGATACGGGCTAAAATATCCAAAATTTATTGGATTCATTCAGTTTTTTGGTTTTTTTTTTAAAGATTAGTGTAATTGGTGTGGGAAAAGGCGGAGGTAGGGCAATGGTTCACGAAAAAAACACCGGAATGAAAATTCTCATTGTAGGACTCTGATAAAATAATCTTCTTCAAATTAGATTTCTAATTCATAATGATGCTGAGTTAGGCGCGAAACCTGGAGCCTTAGGTAAGAGTCAAATTCAAACTCAAAGGGGTCGGTTCGTTATGCTTGCACGGTAGATCGAGTTTCGCCTGAGGATCCGAGTTTTGCGGCCATCTCAGCACAACTATGGACATTATAATATCATTGCAAAATAAATAAAATTACGTATAATTATAACATCTCATATGTTGGTAGGAAATAAAGAAGGAAATAAAGATAGTACGTAAATTATCTTCAGTTTGACGATATTACCACAACAATTGACTCTTGGCCAGTAGCATCACTGCTTGGAAATGAAAATCGACGAAATTTCACATTTCAACTTGGTGCACCGGGTGGAAAAAAAGGATATCAAGTAAGCAATACTGGTTGAAATAAGTATCGCGGATTTAGATAATATATACTTATTCTAGTCAATGGCACGTGCACGTTCAGCAAAATATGTGTGGTACGTAAACGGAATGCTAGCTGAAATCTACTTGAAACGTGGCATAACGTACACATTTATGTGAGATTTCAAAAAGATTTTTGTATTTATTATTCAATTATATGAGTTTTTATTCATTAAAGCTCGATTTCTTGACGAGGTAATGTTAATGACTTTAGTACACTGCATTCTTTAAAAACTAACAAAAGTAGATTAATGTTGCATTTGTAGAGTCGAAGGTGGATCCGACAAATCGACATCCGATTTTTTCAATCCACTTTATATTTCTGACGATCAGTTTGGCGGTTATGGAAAGTTAAGCAATGAGGAAAAGGAGGTGAATGGCAGTAATATCGCTCAGAAGTTGTTTATAATTGACAAATATTATTTAAAATATGGTAATGGATCTCAATTCAAAGGCTATTGCATAATTTTAGAAACATAATGTAATAATGGCTGATTAGACAATTTCAATTGTCTTATTTTATTATTAAAGTAATGTTTGCGCTTAATTCCTAACTTGATGACATTCAACTTATTATTCAGCAAGTAACTGTGTTTTCTGGGCCTGATCCGTCACGTGCTGCTGGACGACTGTGCATCTGGTCAAATGATGGTAAGCATTTTTCACTGTTGTATCTCTTAGAAAAATAAATAAATATAACTTATTATTTATATTTTTGGTACAATCTTGTAAACACACTGATCAGACGATTTTGAGGAAATCATTTTGGAAACTAATTTGTATATGACGGAATACTTAACTGAGAACAATTAGAAGAAATTACTATTCGCAAGGCTCATATTTGGTCTATTCATCTCTTAAATTGGCCAGAAACACGGATTATCCTCTTATTTGTCCCAACAGCTTCATTTTTTTTTTTGCCATATAAGTAGTAAAATTTACTGCTATTACTTTGTTACTTGTATCGGAAAGATAGATATGATAGAACATATTTTGCCTCAAGAAGAAAAACAATGGTTTGAGTGTTTAATCCAAGTAGTTGCTGCATTTGTAATGATTGTTAAGTGTCAACGTCATCTTTCATCCGCCTAAGTTTGGCCAGCTTGTTTCTTTTTTTTTCTTGTAAAGTTTAGCGACTTTGTTCTATTAGCTAGCTGATTTAAAAAAGGTATAAACTGTGCAGAGAAACAACATTTATATTGAAAAATGAGAAATTAAAAAATTAAAAAAAATAAAAAGTAAGCCACTACAACTTTGTCGATTTCATCTGAATTTTGAATTATACAAGTTGGAAAATGAATATTCTAGTTTTAATATTGCAGACAATACAGATCCCTCAATATTTTCTACGTTCGCAGAGTTCCGTAAAACTTTAAATTTGAAATGTGAACGAGATAAAGCAGCTGCCTTGCTTCAATTTACTCCGGACGAGAAAACTCCCGATATCCTGTATTATCAGGTCAGTGATCAGTCGTAATTCCATTGTGAGGTCTATATAATTTATAGGCATTGGATTTTCAAAGGTTTCCATGATACTGTATTGATCAAATTCCGAAGTAGGAAACGTTCTAATCAATAAGTTGATTATTCAGAGGAAATATAATACAGAACAAAAACACTGGCTTATTGAGATCTTTAGTAAATATCAGTATTAGTTCAAAATTCGTTTGAAAGGAAGTGGAGGACCTACATTAGTATCAATGCATTTTTTTCCTGAGACACAGAAGCTCCCTCATCTTTCACTCTCTAGGTACCATTATTTTGATGTCTTATTCATCTCACATATCAATATTTTACAACAAATGAAACCAAAACTTTGGGGGAAAATTCATCGTGATACAAAGGGAACGTTGCTACAGTAACATTTTTATAGACGAGGTATACCAAAATGTAGTGTAATTGTAATGTACAGTATTTTATTCCTTGTTTATTTTGTATTCTAAGGGTAAAGCTGTTTTAGAATTTCTCTAAATCTAGGAATATTTCAATTAAAAGAACTTTAATTGCACAATAATCGGTTAATCCCTTAAAACCAGATAAAAACGATTTTATAAAAGAATAATAGTGATTTTTGTCTTTTGAAGAGCTAAAAATCCTTGAAGGGTGTCCATAATTTAGAAACGTATGCTTTATGCACAAACGTTCAACTAATTTCCAAGGTGGTGTTACTGATCTACACCACAATGACTAAAAAGTGGCTTCAATGATTAGTTGACTCTCCTTCTGTTAATTTCAATTTCCCCAATATTTTATTAGGAAAAATGCCATCAATAAAATTAAGGTTGATTATTACTGTGTTAAAACAAATACACTAATTGATCTAGTAATACACCTGCAGTAAATAATTGAAATCGTGAAAATGTTATGTGTTAAATTAAGCGACTGAAAAACTAGTAATTTCTCAGAACAAAGATGAAAAGGATTATTCCGAAGAAATTTGTTCGTCTTAACATAGAAAAGAAGGTATAAGATGAAAATTCCAAAGGGTTCTTATAGGTATTCAATTATGAAGTTGAAATATTTACTTTCTGAGAGCCTTATTTTTGTTTTCTAACCTCTCGTTTATCTGTATACGTTGTAATTCCTCGAAAATTTTGAATTTGAATGAATTCGAACCCGCATAACACATAATTCTAGTCAGGTATATTACCAATTATACTGCGACGCTCTTAAAAGCTAGGAATTTGAACTAAATTTCAGTGTTGATATGTCAATATATTACATTAGCATTAAGAATAACAATTATAATATATTAGTGAAATGCAATAGAGTTTTTTTGTTTTTCAGAGTTATTCAAATTACAATATGGGTTGGAAAATTCATATTGTAAACGAGTTTCCAACGACGATCACCGATATAAAAGAAGAACCTTACACTTACGAACAATGGTTACAAACCCAAAATGTTAAAGAACCTCATACATCATCCACGACGCGATTCTTCTGCAGTTGCGTCGTTTTGTTGATTTCGTTACTAGTTCTGTTCTGAGATTGTTCCTGATCTCATTGCGGGTATTTAAGCCACCAATTGATTGGTTCTTTCATTTATTGGGTTCTCAATAATTTTTCAATTATTTAGTTTTATATTTCACCTCTGTGTTCTCTCAATCATTCACTCACTTATACATTCATTCATTCTTTCTATCTCTCCTCAGATTTCCTCAATTATATTATATTATCGTTTGTTATTGTGATTTTTACAATTTCATAATTACATTATCACTGAATTCAAGCTTCTTTTCAATATTGTTCACTCGTATTTTTTGTACCATAATAGTCAATCGATTGATTTTTTGAAAAAAAAAATTCAATTTAAAAACAACATATTGTGATGTGTGGACTCAGTCTTTGTGTTTCTTAAATACTAATATATGTCACATAATTTTGTCCTTCACGAAGATCCTGAACTTCTGCTTGATCTAATTTTTTCTCCTATCTTCCTGGCATGTATTTAACAAATACTATTACTATTTGTTATATTATTCATAAAGCTGTGCATTTGTGTCTGCAATGACGTCACTATTGATTTTACCGTATAAGAAATCTGATACGAAGTTCATGAGCTCTGTGGTCCGCTTTTCCTAAGCTTGAAGTCCAGAATATTAAAAAAAAATAACTGAACAAGTAATGATAATGATCAGATGATATGAGGAACTAGTTTGAAATACAACAACTATGCTGATTTAGATTTATGGTGATGAGGTAGAGCTGAATGTCTGAATATTTTAATACTGAATGTCATGATTTAATCAAACATCAGCTATTTTATTTCATAAAAATTGTAATAAAATTATGAGTATAAGTCAAGAAACAGACTTCTCGTCCGATTTAATTCAACTGATTTCCTTACGTGCGCTTACAGAACAGAACCTCACCTCTCCACTTTAAATAAAACAACTATCACGTCATTTTTCTCAAGTCCCTCCTGAGTTTTGTGATCATTTGAGCATAATATGATAATAAAAATTGTTCTTGAAAGTTCACATTCGACCATATCTATTTTTTTTGTTTTAATTAAGATCACAAACATTTTTCCTTTCTCTCGAATATTTACACAGTCACACTGTAACTTCAGATTTACAAGGTCTCTGGGTTTCTCATCGAACAAAGGACTTTGTTTGTCAATAAATAGCCTAATACATATAAAAAATTGCCTAATCTTTCGTTTATTTATTTATTGATGTGGAGGAAAATGTTGAAAAAGTGATTTAACACTCTTTTCCATGTCAGTGCCATTTATCCTACCCAGATATTTCTGGTATCTCTCTGCCAGCTCCGGAGGGATGGAGGGCTTGGTTGGCCTTAAAAGCCACCGCGAACTTGCTCAAGCAATATAATCAAAAATATATCTATTAGAAGTTTTTGTATTGATTATAATATTATTATTTTGATTATATTTCCAAAATTTCATGGCATCTGCATAATGTCAAAGCATTGAAGTATCAATAAAAATTAAGTTTATTACGATGTGCATGATATATAATGAATAGGTGAAGAGTTATGAATTATTCCTCTCATTTAACACCAATCGGTTATCAAGTGTATGTTAATTTCACGTGAACTAAATAATTTTTTAAATATACGACTGATCACGCTTATTAAAGAGCGAATTGCTTTATATTGTTAAACGTTTTACAAATAGTCAGCTTACCCTAAACTCTTAATTGTTTTAGAATCACATTACTATTGACTAACGTTCTCTATGACTTTTTAATGCTTCTTACATACAAAAATATCGTGGTACAATCAAAAGTCTCTTTCACATCGAGGGCAGTGGAACTTAGTGTTCTCATCGACGATCTTGTACAGTACACTGATCCTATCTGAAAACTAAAGTAATTCCAGAAAATTGCTTGCCAACATTAGCGTTTCAAATGGAAGATTATGTCAAATTTATAATTTAGAATCCTGCTGTGACAATCACAAGAATTTGAGGCCTCAGGCGAGACTTAGTGTCCTTTTGACTTAGAACGGTAACGATTTAAACTAATGATTAAATCATCATAGAATAGACAAATTACTATGATCATTGTATCGATTATGCTGAAAAAGATTTGAAACAAATGTTGGAGCCAGCAGAAATCACTATGAAATTAAGCAACAGTTGCTGTTGTCATCAGTGTCCTTTTTTATGAAATAACATACGTTTTGCTGTTTTCCTTAGTTTTTTTTTTATAACTTTTCGATGAATAATCGTACCTGATTTTTACATAAAGGTAAAAATAATATCTAGTCTTATCAATACTCACTTGAATGTGTGCTTAACTAACAATCACTTTTCGGAGCAATACAGTATACTCATTCTTTTAGAAAATTAGAAATTGATTAAATATTGTACAAGCTTTCGGAAAATTTTCCATATTACAATCATTCGTTCTTAAATATATTATAACTGAGCCAGCTTAACGACATAAGTTCAAAATTTTTCGTATGAAAACGAATCTACGAATTTTTTATGCACGTGTTTTGTGAAGTGACACTTAGCTCTGCTATTACCTCAGTGGGTAATTTTTTTTTCACAACACTTTTGTAGATTTTATAAGCACTTATATTTGTTGAAACATAATTGTGATGATATGATATGATCACATATGATTGTCGTGTGTTTTTGCTCAGCTGCTCATTATTTTTATAATCCAATAGATACTAAGCAAAGCAGGAAACACGTGGCAGAACTGCCTAGTTGATATTTTTGAAAAAAAAAATCGACCCCTTCTTTTTTTTCCATAGGGGGGGGGGCATGTGAGCTTAATATTGAACATCGAAAGCGTTTACGAAAAATAAAAACTATAGCATAAGGTAAGGAACGTCTTTTTGAGTCAAACGAAGCATAGATTAAGTGCAATATTATACGCATATATTATAACGTACTGCTCAGCAGGTGAAGTTTGAGTTTCTGCATAATTAGCAGTGTATTTTATTAATAAAATGATGATCGATCGTGATGTTCAAGTTTTTATTATCAAAGAGTAGTTAGTTATTTGAAAATTGAAGTGTTTATCGTATTGATTTCAGATTTAAATTTATGCACACAATTTTCTTAAATATTTTAAAATTCTTGAGAATTGTTATGAATTGCAAATTTCGACATATTCTTAGAAAAGAAAAAACAGTTTATAAGAAATGAATAAATCCGGGTAATCAACGATGTGTTAAACGTAAACGTTATGAATATATGTTTTTACTTCATTATTAGCAATTGTTAAGCGGTAGAAATCACTGCTACATCGACTTAAGTGCTCAGAAATCACGTTCGTGGATTTTTCACAGGAGAGATACGACCGGCCATATACAAAACAAATAGTAATGTCTTATAACAATAAAAATTACTGAAACTTCTCATTTATAAATCGAATTGTATATAAGCTTTTTATTTATAACGACTAGTGCAAAAATAAGAGGCGACACAATGATACGCAAGTTGGAATGTTTCTGCTGGAAAAGCAAGCTGGTCATTTCACAGTATTCTGTAACTTAGTAACAAAATAATCTGATTGGATAAGCAAAGCTGAATTGGTAAACTCTTTGCTGTTGAAGTCAATGGGCAAAGTGGAATCACAACAATCCTCACGATGTAATCAAGAAGAAGAAACCATGTTGTTATTAAGAGGAATAGACAGTACCAGTGATTACACTAATTATTGTAAATGTATTGAACTCTATTATAAATTTGTAGACTTACTTTATGCAAATTTTGTGTATATGACAACATTACGTTGACATTTGAAGATTGATTACAATAAATTTGTTCAGGACCAACTCGATTTTATCATATTTTGTGGTAGGTCAAAAATTTTTTAAAATCATACTATCGTCTCACCATAAATCCTTACACTACACTTTAAGAAAGAAATTCTTTCGTTTCGTGGTTTTTTTTTGCTTTATTACTCCTCACAAATAACTTAATGAGTTAATAGATATGGGAAAATAAAATAGCAATATTTATTTTCCAAATTGAAATTTAAAAAATGCTATTGTTTTCTTAGTGAGATATGATAAACGTAATTACCAATTTTAGTTTCTAAATATATACATTATATGAAATTACTTAATTGGTTTTTTTGTCATCTTTCTTATAAAAACAGGATATCGATCGTTATCGATCTTTTCATTTGATGCACAAAATCATCTCCTATCAACGTATTTGTTGTTAACAATGAATGTTTCTGGACTCTGAAATTTCAATAAATTTTGATAGAATTCATATTAAGTGGACCTTTCCGTTATATCGAAGAATTGGTAAAATGCGATGTTTGAGATTTTCGTCAATTTTTTCCTTTCGTCAAATTTTCTAAATTGGAATATAACCATTTCAGTTTACTGGAATTCATTCAAGGTATACAATGAAAATTTGATTTATACTGTCAGTTTTTCTTTTTACTGTAGTTATTAGATTTCTGATGAGAAGCTGTAGAGATTCAATAGTTTTCCAGTAGAGTAGTCTTTTCTATTTTTTCAGGATTGAATCCAAAAAAAGGAGCTAAACAGCCGCATTTTGAAAACTAATAGACATATGAGGATTCCTTAAGAGCAAATTTGCTTCAAAAAATTTGAATTCGAAACTCGTAATATTCTTAACGTCAAATGAAGTGATGGTCGAGCTACGTTTTATGCGCATAATATTTTTTTTTTGTTGTACATAATATAAATAATGTAAATTATGCAAACTTATTTTGTTTCAAGTTGGAACGACCCTCTTCTCAACTGGTTAGGCAGATTTTGTCAAATGTATTAGAAACTAAAAAAAAAACTTATGTTTGATTATTTATGATAACTATAGATTTTTTTCCTCCTACGAAGATCAATTTTTGCTTAATGAAGAATAGCATGGAAAAGCTGGACTAGTTTATTGTTTGCTAATTACCAATCACTTGTTTTGGATAAATAAGATAGCCCAGATGCTTAATGGATATCTCTAATATGAATAAATCGTTCACCTTGACGATTATTATCTAATCATACGTCTTCCGTGACTCCTCACATTCATTATTAACCTACACCGTATACCTTCAGAAAGCATATTTATAATTATGCTCACATCCGTCCATTAACGTGAATTTCCTACCATAACCGTATGGAAGTCAAATGAATACGAAAAGAGTGTTTTGTTATTCATCAAAAGCAATTTAGAACATTAATAAAATGTATGATAATATTAGCATTATAAATCCTAACACAAGAATTATAATAATAATAATAATAATAACAATAATAATAATAATATTACTATTCTTATTATTATTATTATTGTTATTAT
>KN716710.1:33731-47179 GCA_000816705.1 Dictyocaulus viviparus | reverse complement strand
TTATTATTATCATCTTTATATCGACCGAATTTATCCTTTTAAAAGCCATATGATCTCAAAAACATTTGATTTCATGTTTGTTTCTTGCTTAAATGTAGCTCGCATTATGCTCACATTGAACTTGCTCACAATAATACATAAATATCATGTTTACTTTTTGTTTAATTGTTTTTTTTTTTATTAGTAAAGTTAGTAAAATTGACCAATCACACGATGGAATACAATTCTGAAATAACGAAGAGATGAATATCGATGTAAACATGGAATGTGTTGACTGATAAACATGTTTTCTTTCAGTAATATAATAATATTAATATTTTAAAAAAATCTAGAAAAAAAAAATAAAATACTAGACACACAAACACTCTCAGACTAGTTCACTAAAAAAGTACAGGGCTGGGAAAAAAAAATCACAATTGTAGGAATAAAACGAAGAAGAAAACAACCGAAAAATATAATTTGTATGAATTAAAATATAAGAAAAAAATTAGGACATATGTGCAAACATATTGATATGCATGGATATACACAGAGAATCTTTGCAACTGGTAAATAACAGAGACGAGTGAAATAAAAAATAGTAATTCATATTTTGAGAAATTGTAAGAAATGGCACAATATAATCATTAATTGAAAAAAGCAAAATCTTTTCGCATTCAATCAATACGATGTGGAGTGATCGACATTGAACGTATGAGAAAAAAAAAATCAATACAACATTATTGAGTAGAGCTCATAACAAACTTCACAACAATCAGAATATATAGTACATATTTGTGAGATACAATAAAGATAAAATGGAAAAAAAAAATCCCTTTCAAAGAACAGAAAAAAAAACCGTCCGTTATGTTATATATCTATTTTTTTTTTCTACAATTGGAACGTGTTACGGACGATTCCATGAGATTCACGCTGACATTGTAATGAAAAGAGAAAGTGTTTAGTAAATGTGATAGATTAGAAATCAAACTTCACTGCCATAAGTTGCTAGGCAGAAAAAAAAAACCTCGAAAATACAGTCACGCAAGAAAAAAGTAATGAAGAATTAAGATGTCTATTCAGCAGTCTGTAACATGTGGGATTGATGGTGATGATGGGTAAAATCCGCTAACAGTGCAGCACCCGTCAAACCCGAGAAATCCAACTAAAATTAGAATACATAGTTTACCGTGTGAAATTTTAATCTGAAATACGCTATAATTTAATTAATAGTTCACTGACTTGTGGTGACGACGATATTGACTGATCTTCAGACCAACTTGAATCTTTCTTCTTCATCATTGTTTTATAGTCATTGATACGGACCTTTTTTCCGTCAACCAAACATGTTCTTTTCGGTCGCGGTCTAGAAATTATCGTGTTTGTCTTTCAGACTGCATATTATTATTAATTATTTGGAGATAAGTTTTTTCTTATTTTTTCGGATACCTGTAACGATAATCGGGATGTTGTTCCATATGTAGCTTACTGAGACGTGATTGTTCTTCATAATATGGCTGCTTCTCTGAATTACTCATAGACTTCCACCGATTTCCTGAATAATACATAATTGCGTCATTGCTTTTTTGACATCCTGGATGACATGCTTTTTTATCTATCATGGACATTATTCTCTTACCAAGTATTTTGCTAATATTGCTATTATGCATATCCGGATGTGCTTTAAGAATTTTCCTCCTTTCATCACGAGCCCAAACCTACAAATTTAATTGAATTTTCTCAGTAATGCACTATAAAACTTTTACAATAAATTACCATAAAAGCGTTCATTGGTCTTTTTATATGATTTGGGGATTTTGCTTGGGTTCGGATAGCTGAAGGAGGTTCCAGCGAAGAAAGAAGTGGACCGATTCCAGGTGTGCTTTTCCCAGAAGAAGCAGGAGAATGATTCGTGAAAGCAGAAACTAAAATGTTTCTCATTAGTAAACAATTCACAGAAAATTATGATTGAAGTGTCCTCAATTAGCTAACAGAGTAAATAGAAAGCATGCATGTGAATAAGTGAACAGAATCATTTTAATCAATAAGCGGGAGCAGCTTAAAATTAGGAGAAAGATTGTATGAATAACCCTAATATTGCTTTCACTCAACTACAGATTTACATCGTATTACGAATATTGATAGAGTAATGAGTAAACTAGAGGTGCAATTGTTAATCAACTACCAGTGGCTTGTTTTTCTTTGTCTTTTATTCCATCACCAGTTACATAACGATGTTTTGAAAATGAGGAACGCTCCATAAAATTAAACTAAAATTAGAGATTCTCTTACCATCCGAAGCGAAATTATGTTGAATTCCAAAAGGAATTCTACCAAGTATGTTTGAAGGTGTCAATGGTGACGCAGGCAGAGTTCCGATCATCGGGCTCGGCTTACTTATCTCCTCATTCTTCACCTAAGTTATTGACTTACAAAAAATAACTTTTTCCTAATTTGCCTCAAAAAGTCAGATTTATATATTTTAAGCCTGGTTTTAAATATGATTCTTTCACTGGTTGTGTTCACTCCGAAACTATTCTAAATAAAAAATCTTCGTATTGTTAAGATTTTGTTCTTGATTGCTTACGAATGAAATAGTTTCGCTCCAAGTACAGCCATTTCATATGATTAAAAAAGGAGCCGCGATTTTAATACCTTTGTAAGATTTAGTGGGCAATCGGCAATTTTTTCTGGCTTAGGCTTTGGTGTGACAGCCGCTAGTGATGCGGTTAAATTCTGATGCAGAAGTGATGGCATGCTTGTGTTCATGATACCGTTTCCAAGCAAATGCTCATAATGTGCACCTAAAAAGAAATATTCAAAATTGCTGTAGCGTCGTAAATAATACCTTCAAATTAGGTTCCATTGCAAAGTTATTTTATGAACAGTTAATGTGACAGAGAGAAAGAGGGAGGAAAGGAGCAGTAAGGTGCTGAGGAAAAGGGGCACAGCTGTATTATTTGGTGTCATATCTCTGATTGCACCCATGTTGTTTGATAAAACATTTTCTTGCTAATAATGATTACAACGAATAATCTCGAATAATGTTCACTAACTTAAAATGTGAAATTTGTAAATCTGTTAAAAACAATTATGATCCCTAGATTATCGATAAAGAACGGTACTTAATACATGAAGGTTTTTCATACGATTGTTAGTGTAAATTCCATCGCACCAATAAAGCTGATAAAAACTTTTCACATGAGAAGCATTCAACTATACTGCACTAAAAATTTAGCATCTTAATAGAGGAAAGGAAAAAAATTCGTTAAGTGAAAATGAAGTACCGGGAAATAATAGTGGAAAATTCGGTTGCGTCATCATTGCTAAAATTCGCTGCTGATTTTGTTGATGAAGAATCATTTGCTGTCGTAGAAGCATATCATTGAACATATCCGATTGCATTTTCTAAAGTAACAATCCAATCAATTATTACAGAAAAATTTTTGTAAAATAAATAGAAAAAAGAAGGATGAATCACATTACACATCGGATTGTGACAATAGCCGCGAACGGTTATACGTTGTAGCAACACTAACGCATTGAGTGAAAAAAAAAAGCAACTCATATTACGGTAGCTCTATTGAATTCAACAATGATCTTATGCCTATTTTTTTCGCCAAAATCTAAGCGTTGCAAAATAATTTATCTATATTAAGAGTCATAGAAAGCAAAATAATATGTTGAAACCTAATTTAATTTCTGTAAGTAAAATTGCTCTAAGCAGCAAACTGGAAATAGTATTTCAAAAAATTTATGTGCACATATATATATATGAAAAGATATGACATACGTTTATTGAAAACTTCTTATATAGCTGATATTTTGTGATTATTTCGTTGTTTATTGAGGAAAAAGCTCTCATACCTGTTGCTGTGGTTCCTCTCTTATGAATGCGTCTGATTGCTCCTCTTTATCTTCCTTTGAGAGTTCTTCGCTCGTTAAGCGCTCTTTTATATTAGTTAACTGTAGAATAGGTATAGTTAACTAGATTCATTTTGAAATTTTGAAAAGATTTTAACACAATGAACTAAAACGAAACATATTCAGGCTTTTCATACCTGTCTAATAACGTTTTGAATGAGATCAAGTTTTCCGTCATGCGATTCAAATGAGTTCAGTAGTTCCCTGAGTGTATTGCCGTCAATGAGAACTGTACAACCTTGTTCGGTTTGAGCAAGAATATCCGGAAAATCAGTAACACCGGTTGTTGCGGATGTGCTAAAATTAATTATTGAACGAAATCTACAAAAAGTATTTTGTAAAAGTGATATGAAATATTGTTTCAAATGCCAAGAAGAAAGAACATATACTGAAGAGGTAGTGTAATTAGCTGACTTGCTGTAATTTGAAAATTACTGACTTCATTAACAGTTTAAACAGTTATACGGAAGTTGAATATTCTAAATTGATTTGCAAGTGATAGTGGTGAATGGAAACGTTGAAATCTACGAATGAATGAGAATATGTAGGTTAGTATCTGGTAATGAAAAGAAACAACACTCCATCAAAGTTAAAAGTCGACAAAAAAAAATAACTTAGAAAACGAAGTGATTCGGAATAAGTTAATGATTCGAAAAAAATTTATCAATAGAACATGAATTCATAATGTTTCTTATGATTTGATTTGAACCAAAGTGAATTTTGTTATGTAGAAGAACAACTGGAAAACTATTCAACAAGTACGATAGTAACTAGTATTAATTGAATGTTCTCGTCACAGGGAAAAGGAAAAAACGTTAGAAGAGTTTTGCATTAGACAGAAGAATAGAATTCTCTATCCGGTCATTAGCTTAGTTATTTATGCTGGCAGTGTTCAATTCACATTACTAAACATATATACATAACGTTTTATGATAGTAAATACTTACTGCTCATTAAATAAAGTGTACGATGATAAATAGTCATACTGATTTTATATAACAGATATTAGAGGAAAATTATCTTTCATCATTAAAATTTCTTGAAAAATATTTTCTTCGATATAAAAAAAGGAAGTTTGTTGTTATCGATTATTAAAATCAATAATGATACAATAATATATAAAACAACGACCAAATAAACCAAATAGACCAAATAAAAACGGTATTGAAGCATTCCAAATATACCGAAAAACGACCAAAACTTTACAGATCGAGAGGAGCAAAGGAAAAAAAATAAACAAGACGAATTTGTTGGATGAAGATGAAAAGTTCTTATGTTGAAGAAAATGTTGAACTTTTGTGGAGCTTAAACTGAAAGCTTGCAAAAAAGAAGCAATTAGGATAATTACCGTTTAAAACATAGAAATTCAAGGACTAGTATTAATTAAGATCCAGTAACAGTTGAGCAAACGGTATTAGAGAGAACTTAACTTAATTAGCTGAGCATATCCCATTGAAGGAAAAAAAAAAACAATTCAACATACCTGATTGTTTATTTCATTTTCTTGTATCCCCTACAAGTTAATCAGTGCTATTGTTGAAAAGGTAGTGCTAAGCAAAATGTGTTTTTTTTTTTCTTTCTACGATTAATGTGAAGAACAGAATCTATTACTGAAATATAGTGAAGATCGAAGATAATAATTGTTTATTGTGACCATCGTGAATGGACAGCGCTTATCAGAAGGAGTTAGTTCAATTGCATGTTGGTGTTACGGCTTGATTCTCTACCGATAACAGAGGTCAACTCCTTGTCAATTCAGACGGCTGACATTTATAATACCATCGATCGAAAAAATCATAACATTATTTCCGGTAATTTAAATGATATCACAGAGCTCTACATATTATAGAAGTATCGCAATTATAACAAATTTTTTTAGGGAATAAGAATTAGTGGTTCACTATGTTCATGCTCAAAGCTCATCTTATCGATGGTACCGTGAATTTATGCAATAATATTTTGGAAAAGTGTGAAGATAATTTAAATCAGTAAGAGATTTTATAGAAATAAACTATTTTCTCTATATTTTGGTATCAAAACTATATTGAACAAATGCAAAACCATTACACCTTAGAAATGCTCATTTTATGTAGTGGCAAATAATTTTGTTAACTCTAAACATGTCATAATGAACTCGGTCAATAATGGTTGTGACTGAGTGAAAAATTTCAAAAGGTCACAATAACAATGATATAGTGTTTGTTTTTAATGTTATATAATGCATCAGATTATATGAAATTCCATTTTATAGCTGTCGTCGCTTGTTTCTGGATAGACAGACGGCTTTACTGGTTGTCACTCAAGTTTTCTATTGCCTAGTTTCTGTCAAACGCGTCCGCTAAAGCTTAGTCACTAGAACGGCCAGTCATTCAGCCCGCACATAGTATTCGATATACGGTAATGTTAATTGCTATTTTCTTTTGAATGCCGTCGCACGTTGATGAACTCGGATGAGGTGAAATAATGAGCAAATGAAATGAAGTAATGAGACTAATACGCAAAATTTGAAATTAAAGCATGACTGATATATGATCAGATACTCAATAAGATGTTCTTTCATATATTAGATAGAGGAAAAATTCATTAATATTTGTAAAAATGTGAAAAAATAGTTTAACTCAATTATCACTAGGTGAAACTGCATTCAATTACTTGTTTTTGAGAGCATTAAGAATTTTAAGCTTTATCAAAACGATAGAATTTGATCAATAATACTATGCAATTTCCAAAGTAGTTGAATTTTTCTTCTCGAGGATAATCCTGTTGTATGAATTATTGGAATTGTTTCGTAATCAGTTAGAAAACCTATTAATCGTATAGTTGTCATTGTCAACACAAAGCGCATGTACATGTTCCACAAAAGAAAGCAATTTATTAGGTTCAGTATAACATAGTGCAAGAGTCGGCAGAATGAAACAAAGGATTCTGGACAATGGCGTTACTGTAGCGCGCCAAACATCCAATAAATTGGCCGACCAACCAACCAACCAACCAACTGCAATGCTAGCAAAATAGCAAATGATTCACAATTAACAGCGATCAAAACGCTACCACAATTCGATTTTAAGTAAAACATTTAATGAAGTATATCAGAAAAAAAAAAACCACGACGTAATCAAGAAGGAGTACCAAAAATAAACATGAAAAACTGATCTTTTTTTACACAATTAATGACATTGTTTGCATTGAAGACACCTTGTGGACATTTGTTATTAATACTGCGATATTATCGATAAGACAAACTGTTTATCGGTCTTGAATAACT
The DNA here is from genome assembly GCA_000816705.1 of Dictyocaulus viviparus. Classification (NCBI taxonomy): domain Eukaryota; kingdom Metazoa; phylum Nematoda; class Chromadorea; order Rhabditida; family Metastrongylidae; genus Dictyocaulus; species Dictyocaulus viviparus. Next base: position 40,011 of record KN716710.1, on the reverse strand, counting down.
AGATGGAGCACGCTAGTTCTAGAATTAAAAATATAGAGAAGCAAAATTTTGCGATATTTACAGGGAGTTATTGTAACGTTTGTAAGCGTTTACACTTCAAACTCTTACCGCCAATATCTTTGTGCATTCATGCTTCTTTGAAGAAATAGCATGGACTTCAATAGAGAACGCTAGAATCAGCTTCCATACAGTAACAATAAAAAGTCAACGATTAGAACGAATGGCGCCAAAACTACGAAGCAAAATTGTTCTTATAACAAAAAAAAATACTTAAGCTTGGTACAAAGTGATCTTGCGAGAAATTTTCCCATGAAGTGCTTACTATAAGTGAAAAGATATGTCAAAGAGAAGAGAAAAGGCGACATGTATAATGACAAGCAAATGATAATAATTGTCAAAAAAAATACCGAAGGTATTGTGTTGAATGAAAAACCTGTGATTCTAACCTTGTATGCTCTGAAATGCTGCTAGCACTACTCTTCATTGAGGCATCCCGAGGAGACGTTGCTGAATTTGGTGAACTATCCATGTCCTTAAACATGTATATATTGAACACCAACTCTTTCTAAAAATATTCAAACTAGTTGATATGTTTTATATATGAGAATAAGTTTCAGTTATCCCATAATCCTTATTGTTGCTAACATAATTGTTAAAAAGCTTAACGACACTGCTCATTGCAGTGTCTTCGAAAGCCGCCGTGAAAGACAAGATTTTTTTTCATCGTCATATGATAAAAAAGTACAGTGATTTTTGAGAGAAAAAATAGGCAGAGCATGAATAGAGATCGTAGGTAAAAGGGCAATGTAGTTGAGGAAGGCTGAGAAGGCTTGCCTCACTGACTCCACCCATTCCCTGTGTCTTGCTGCTGGCCTTCTCTTCTCTGCCTTTGTAAAACACAAGGAAATTGGATACCAATCAGACATATCTCATATATTCGAACAATGTTTCTATATTAATTATACATTATTATTGTAAATCTCAATTCTGTACAAGAAATTATGAGAAAAACTCGAAAAATTTCTGCACGAAGATGAGAAATTCATTGTGCGGTATGTCAATCGGCAATGCATTTTGATCGGATAAACTACAACGATTGTGATGAAAAGATTTTTTTTACATGTTGAAAAACCAGAAAGGCAAATATAGAACTAGGTGAGTGATAAAATTCGCACTATATCAATAGTAAATCTACACACAGACTTAGGCTAATTAAAAACACGACTCGTTCATGTTTAGCAGCAAGGCTTAGAGATCCACCTCGAGAAAAAAACAAATTACTCAGTTTCTACAAGTCTGTTTCTTTTGAAAATTCTATGTTAACTATTCCAATTGATGCGATAAGCTTAGAAATACCATTGAGATTATACATGTGACTATGACGAATTGGTTTAAATTTCGTTACATAAAATAACGTGCAGTTCGTTACACAAACCAAGTCATCTTATTTTAATAGGCAATTATTACATTATTTTTTGCACTGAAAAGCTTTGGCGTTTGTGAAAGTTTATCGGTATCCAAAGCCTAACTAACCTCATGAGTGATAAAAATACTATTCGTTTTTGCCTGTTTCAAAAAATGTTCAGTAGTTACAGTAGTAATGGTATTTGAGGTTGACGGCGTTTGTACAGTATCACCTAGATCGGATTCACCTAGCCGTGTTGGATTAGCTTTACGTCGATTGCTCATACTGAAATTTTCAAAAAATATGACATATTTTAGATCATAATTTTTATACATTGATAAATCGTAATATTACGATCGTAATAGATTTAAAATTTATTCTATCATAATATCACTTAAGAGATAGTTAATTAACGTTGTTCCACCGTTGTAAAATGATCTCCTAAAGAAATTTTTTTTCAACAGAATGAAAATGAGTGAAAATCTGAAAAAAATAACGACTCATCACATTAACAAATAGGCAGATTGCTATCAGATAATCAATATGATAACTCATAATCATGGTCTAATGAAAATTTCTAGCACACCAATTAGCATTGTGGGATGATTTTTATAAACATTTTAAATTTCATGTCAATTTATTGTTATAATTTTACAAAAGGTAATCCGTGAGAAATATTTTGGTATTAAAATTTACTAACTTCACTTACTAGTATACTAAAGCTTATTTAAAAGTCCACATGCTACGATTAACAATGAAATGTCTGGCGTGCTAATGAGACACGTCGCTAAGCATTCATTGTGCTCGGTTTGTGAAAAGAGAGCAGATATGAGAAATTAGATCGAGCTCCACTATTTATAGAAGGTAAGCGATCAGAAGAATGCAGAGAAATGAGTTTGACAACGGCAACAATTAAAGCTTTATCAATGAATTAATTTTAACAGCGCCTTCCTTATTACTAATATTAGTTTGACCCGCCCATCCAACGATTACCGTAGTAGACCATCCTCCTAACAACCAAATATGTAAGTACCTTTTGTTATTTTTCTTTTCTGGTATCTAAAAATATTCCAGAATTTATGTCATATATTCATCGTAAGCGATTAAACAAAACTATCACTATCTAAAAATAAGAAACAAAAAAAAAAAAAACAAGAAAATCATGTATATTTTTTATTTTTACGATAAAAATATTGGTCATAATGAGTAATAATTTTGCCGATTCTGTTTGATTACTTTACAAATGACAGCAGTAAAATTTTGCAAAAAGTGATATAGTAGAAACGTCAGCTTTAACCGATACGAAAAATAGTGAACAATATAGAAATTCAACGAGCATCTGCACTTGTTCATTCTGATTCTGGCTCGTTTAGTGCTTTCCATTCTACCGTTTTCGAAAAGAACACACACCACCATCCAGATGTTGATTCAGTCGTGTAAAACAGTACAAAGAATCATTTCATTACAGTCTCTCACAGATAAGGGATATAACAATGAATAAATTTAAAAAAAAATAATTGGAACGCATTCCATGAGAATTATGATAAAATCGGTTATTTATGCTAGTTTATTATCGAATAACATCTTAATTATTTTAGTATAAAAATAAAAAGAAGTACAATGTAAACAAATTCGAATCTATTCGACCAAATATTCATCCGATATCGATCTATTCTATTTAAATAATTGTCAATATTTGATGATTTGAAAAACAATTCTTCTGAATTTCAGTGCAAATGAATTTATTCAGTCATTTTATTCTTTCAAAAACTTTAATTCTGTATTACATGAAAAATATTTTATAAAAGCTAAAAAATTAAGAAGAGCAGAAAAAGTACCGAATATTGGCTACCGTAATTCTTCTCAAGCAATAACTCATCACAAATGCTGACATGACTAAATACACACACACACACACACACACACGCAATCCCTACTTGCTCATCACTTAACATGATTCTCTTTGTGAATTAAGTAAAGTGTAAAGAGTTGAAAATGAATTTATAAGTGATACACGATCAATATTCTGATTTCTATTGCAAATATTTAATAAGACGTCAAAAATTAATACGATTAAAACGCGTTTATAAAATGTAAGTGGAGAAAAATTTTATGTTAAGCTGCAATAACATTATTTGAATTATTATTATTATTATTATTATCAATTAAAGAATGTAACATACAAACTGATGCAGTTGTTTTTTATTGTCTTTATGAAATGAATAAAAATTAAACTATCATAAAACTATTGAACAAAATCGTATTTACTGAGCAGCTTACATTATGTGCTTTTTGAAATAATAAGTGAATAATTTTGTTCAGTAGTAATTTTTCCTATTATCATTCAACTACTCTAATGTGCCATGAAAATGTTGTAAAAATGATCAGGCAGTGTTGTAAGAGATAACAATCTGCTTTTGTCGTGCTTAGTCGGCAAGGGCAACGGATGTAAATCACCGAGCAAAATACTTATTTCTAAATTATCTAAGAAAAATAATTTTGTAAATACATTCTAAGCATAACAAAACTGCCGTATAAAGGCATATGTTTTTATAATCAGTTGATTCAAGAAGAGGTCATTTGAATTTACATTTGAGGAAGAAAAACTAAGCCGAACTCCTGATTGACAATATTAAAATTGATAATGCTTCATTAAAATACTTTAAATAAATGTTAGTTTATAGATTTTTTATTTACTAACAGAATATATGTTATTACAAAGCTTGATTGAATAGCTTTGTTTATCATAAGATGTTTTGTTGTTGTTGTTGCTGTTGTTTTCTTGTTGTTCAATACTTCATTGATTATTGCTTATATAGACAACAATTCACAATACGGTAATGCAATACTATCGCTACTAATTACACTGAATAGCTCGGATATCAGAGCCGAAAGATCCTCGTGAATGTGCCATAACGCCGATGTAATTTCTGCGATTTGATATAAAGCAACAGAAAATGACATAGTGTCACCAACAGTAAGCAAAAATAGAAAACAAAAACAATTGTACTGGAAAAAACAAAGCGAAAACAAAAACAAAGAACGATTAGCTAACGATAATCGAAATGGGAAACATAGAAATAAAGCACTGAAAAAATTACGAAATAATCCACGTTATCTTCATATTCTGACATTGTGACAATACATAATAACAGATTGAGTAATATAAGGTTTCGTCGTAAACACAATTACTGATATACTCACTCAATGGAATTGTTACACAGGATCGTATAAATTAATCTAACTATTGAAAAGCCATCATTATTAAGTGTAAAAAAAATTACCATAATATTTATCACGATAGGATCAAGTGATTTTACCGAACGATTTTGCTATACGAGAGAATTCACGACCAAAATAAAGCTTAATACTGAATAATCGATTAGAAAACTTAGAAATTACTAAGATATTTACATCTATGCAAATAATTTAATAGATTTACAGCTTAAAAGGCGGAAATGCTCTCTTAGCAATCAGATAGTCGGGGAACGCAAACGTTTTGATGTGTGTTGTGTAAAAAGTGATTGCCATTGGTCTAGTCGGCCTAAGAACAATGCTATCACTTTTCATTCGTACTTTCGTGTTGTCTTCTCCTCATAACCTTTCAAACTAAAGCTTTTTCTCAAAGTGTTCAATATATAAGATATTCCGGATCTATGTAGTGATAAAGAGGAAATGAGCATGAGAGAAGAAAAGAGGAAGAAAAGAAATTGTGGTAAACAGCAGACAAAAAAAACAAACTTGGCGGTAAAGCCTACAATGTCAATGTGATCAGATTTGTGATTTAATGCTACCGACACATGTTTGAAATCATTGAAAATATATTTAATATTGAAAAATTATTAATGAGATCGAGAATCGATTTCAAGTAAGACAATTATTGCCCAAGGACAATCAGTAATTTGAGGTGACACAGCTGATGGTTGACGTTTCGGACCACTGGCTTTCTGAATCCATCATTGTTCAATTGATGGATTATTGTGGAATATTAATATAATTTCATTCACAATAAATTCAAAACATAGAAATTGGAGAACGTCAATTTAAACGGATAATGATTTCGTAAACAAAAATTGAATACAGAAAACGAAAAGAGCAGAAAAAGAATTGAAGTTTTCTTATACGATTAAGCAACCGACTTTACTCTGTTTCAAATTTATTAAGCGGTGTGAAATATCGTGAAGAGTGTTAATTAAAGAAAAGGTATGTCAAATAGTAATAAACATATTGAATCATTCAAGAAAAAGCGAACAAATAATGCAAATGACGTAAAAGTATTATTGGTAAAAAAATTATTATTTGGAAAAATTTTTCTGATTATTTTTTCTAAAGTCCAAAAAAAAATTTTAGAATTAACACTGTAGTGTCCTTTCATAATTTGGAACTAACGAAAGACAATATGAGTCAAAAAATTAACACGGTATTGATGCTTAATAGATTAAAGATCATATCCAAAATAAGCGAACAAAGCCTATATGTCAAGTAATCCAACAAACACGGATTCATGTCAAACAAAGAAGGGCTTCCTTCAATTACCTCAACTAGTGTAAAATCCTCGCAGTTAATATGTAAATAAATCTTTCTATACTTGTCGGAGTGTATGCGCATGTGCTTGCATGCGATGGTGTAAGTTGATGTCTTATAGTATTTTCATCCTTTACCGTGATAACAAAAAACACTTTAAGATGTTTTAAACATAATTTATTGTATTAGAGAGCGAAGAATGTTTAGTTGAATACATTGCGAGAATATGAAATGCGAATGATTGTTCAGTGAAAATTGATAACTGTGAACTGATAGAAGTCAGAAATTAACCTGAGTAAAATCAAGCCATACGGAAGAGAGAAGTAATATGCTAAGGTTCTAACACTATTT
>KN716710.1:0-15013 GCA_000816705.1 Dictyocaulus viviparus | reverse complement strand
TAGCCCAGGCACGCATACACCCTCCTCCACGATATCACGCTGAACACGAATGCGTTGGCACGTCCCGCCACAAGGGTTTACCAACGCCAACAATTATATTACCTTATTATGTTAGCAATTGTTGCGCTGTGTTGCATGCATAACTTACCGGTGAATTCTTAAATAGTTATTCCACTTGTCTTGCTTTTGAATGCCAAATGCTAAGCACGATAAGGAAGAACATACAGTGACCACGGAAGATTGGCTCGATCTTGCTCGCCTTTTTTTTAAATGAAATAAAAAATACTTCTTCTAACTCAAGCTGTTCCTTTCCTTCTGCTAGTTACAGGTGCTGAGTCACTCACTAGTTCCTGACCGTATAACGTATTTCTCAAACACGTAAAAAAATCACGTTTTTAGCCACACTTCATGGATTTTTCATGATTACATACGATTTAGCTGAAGACTGATCTCGAGCGAGCATTCAAAAACACAACCAATATTTTCTTAGATTCACCTGTTTGTGTAATATAGCGATATATGTCATCAGTCATAAAAAAAACCTCTTAATGTTGTGATAATCCCGTTCCGTTTTAATGCTATTCCAGCTCAGTTATGACGTTAACGAAAATGATTTTGATTTTAGACCATTACACATTAGACCTCGCTGATCAAGCTGGAGGCAAAACAAGAGATTGTTTTATATTAACCTGGATACAAATACACGTTTTTCTTCCTTTATAAATCAATAACAACGATACTATTAGGCTATGAAACAATAATCAACTCTCTTCAAGTATAGGACATCACTTAGCCCAACTGGACTACTCAGTTCAACGATAAGCGTACCACAAATTGTAAATAGAGTCCAATATACCTCCAGTATAAACACTGACCTCAAGACTTCGCGTTAATGAACTACCACAAACAAAAAAAAAATGTTAATTCGACTATCAAATGAGTCACGTTCCACATAATTAGTACATATAACAGCAGTACGACCATAACAATGATGTAAAAGAAATGGTCTCATGATTTGATTCCCAGCACCTAATATGATATTATAACGTCTTAGTAATAGCAGAAATTATTTAATATATAGTTTGACTTCATCGGAGGAGCAATGTTGTAGACTCGAAAAGGCTTAAATAAAGACATGAATACACCAATAAATACACTCATTACCTACAAAATTAATTACTAATTGAAAATCAACACATCGTTAAAAGAAAATGTTTCTCAAATAGGAAGTTGTAATCTAATGAAAAAATAAGTATACTATCTTAATGCTCCCCGATACCCTTATTAGTTCAAATAGTAGTACGAATTACAAAAAAGTCTAGGATTTAACAATATCCCATAACAGATACATACGACGTGTAGTTCATGGGAAGTTACGATCTCTTGAAAATTACGTTAACAAGTCGAAGGCACAAAACATAAGTGTGAGCGAAAACAATCCACAAAAATGATGACTCTACAGAATGAAGAAAATAAATTATCAAAATTTTACAGCTCAGAGCATCAATGACATAAATCTCAGAAAGAAAATCGTGAATCTCATAAAACTTTGAAAATATGGCACAACAAAAATGCAAAAATTACGAGGATGTCTATAAACGCTAAAATTACTTTGCTGTAGAAAGAAGATCATTGACAAACCCACTAAGACTTTTGCTCATTTTAATTTCTTTCAAATTTCTACTACATACATCATGGACATTTGGCTCTCCTTGATTCACGTGTTGTTCAATATCGTTGAAGATCTATAACTAAATGATAAAATGAAACAATTCCAAAGGAAGAAACTAATCTTTTACTGCATATATCACTCTGTTGAAGGGCCAGTGGCTCAGTTGTGGAGATGACGCAGTGACACCCTGGCCCGAATCAGTTCGCGACCGCCCCCCCAGGCCTACCAAGCTCGCCATCCCTCCAGGGTCGTTAAATTGGTACCAGAGAAACCTGGGTAAGATAACTGGCACTGACTTGATGAAGAGTGGCCAACTCAAGTCATTGTACAGACCAGGCACGCATTGAACCACCTCCACGATATCACTTTAAACATGAATGCGTTGGCGCATCCCGCCACAAGGGATTGATCAATGCCAACAATTACCTATTATTATCTTATTTTATCAGTGTGTTATATTCATTAGGGAAATAAAAGGTGGCAAAAGTGTTCAAACTGTTATTTTGAAAAAATAAACCTGCAAAAAACCCTTCCTTGATCGTGAAATGTCCGCAGCAGAAGAATGTGTCCGAATAAGAGGCTCAATATTGCGAAATAAATCGACACATGACATTTTTACAGGCAACTGTGTGAGGAACTCAACGCACTCATCGAAATCCATCGTCAATAATTGACTTTCATACATACGTAATATTCCTTAATAAAAGAAACATAGATTATTCTCTCTGAATCTCTACATGTTATTATATATAACGTAGTAAAAGAATATTAATAACAGAAATAGAATATTATGTACGAGATACAAATCTAAGGGATTTTTCTATGTAGACGTTGAGCATAATGAAGTCGAACATATTATTAAGATTTATAACTGAATAAATATGATTTTGCACTTATGATCATAATACGGTAGTTTACTTGAAAAGAAGCAATGCAGTACCTAAAGCCGTTTGAAAAATGAATTCTTCTCCATCACGTAGATAAACATCCCAGATTCGACATGTGATATCCAGTGGCAGTGATTTCGCATAAAGCGTGTATATCCTGGACAATATTCCAACCATAAATAATTTAAAAGATTCACAGAAGAAAAGAGCAGTTAACAATAATATGAGAAAAAAAATATTCTATTTCATGGTTCGTCAACGACGCACGAAAGACTACAAACACGGAGTTCATAACTGTAACATCAAATTTCCACGCAAAACACAACATTAAAAATTATTTTCACAAACGTCTTCAAACAAATTATTGAAATCCTATGATGAACTAAGCATTATTTTGTGGAATTACGATGACAGTTGAACATTATTACAATGGAATAGTATAGCAATTTCGACACAATTTACCCAAACACGTTTAGGGAGATAACATGATAAACTCACCACTCAATGAGATAAAGATCTGGTCGTACATCCAGCTTGTCAAGATGATGATGAAGATCTGGTAGTTCTTGTTCCATGTACCGATCATAAGCAACGAAATATTTTGTCATCTCGGCCTCACGAAACTCAAAAAATGCTGTCTAAAGTAATAAATTTTATCAATCTACTCGAATTACTTCTTCAATTTGAAAGTCTAAGAGATGTAACTTTTCTTAAAAAAAGCTCATTAATATTGAAATAAGCATCTATACCTGCAATGGTCGGTTGAGAAGATTCGCAAAAGCAACAAAAGCAGGATAGAGGTCCATTTGAAGAAGCAAAACAGCAGCGATGAAAGCCATAGACTGAAGATAGCCCACGGAGGGACGGAAACATGCATATGCTCCTATTTAAGATTGAATGTAAATATGTTATCCGTCTTTCAAAAACATTCCTTCTCTTGAAAAATTATAATTAAATCTAGCAAGGATCCATACCTAGCAATTTCATTAAGTGACCATAATATGGGCCATCTTCTTGGAAAAATCCCAGAGAGGGAAAAGTGCGAGCAATATCAAGGCGAATTTGTGATAATGAATTCTCTCGGTGTAATGTCGAGTATTCGTTCTGACCCGCATTATCACAACACTGATCAGATTTTGAGCCAGCAAAGGTACCACAAGCAGCTTTCGTACAATTGAGTTCATATAGTTCTAAATGTACAATTAGTGCAGCAATGAAACGTTTGATGACGACAATTCGACTACAGCGTTAAGAAACATTGAAAAATCTATATTCTGAGCAAAAGAAAAAAGCGGAGAAGCAAGTATAAATGCAGGCAAACTGAAAAAAATCAAAAAACTAACAAATAATGAAAAGGAAACAAAATCGAATGATAACTAAACACAACAAAACGTAATCGTAATTGAACGATTCCTGCAGAATCGAATGCAATGCAGAATTGCTTTTGCGTAAATAAGTTCATAGTTATATAACGCATTAAATCAACATTCGAAAAAGGAATGAAGAAGTATTAGTCTAAAATACATAGTCACCAGGTGTAATATGGAGTTCGTTTCCAATGACAAGCGACCAAACTTGGCCACGAATTTTGGGTGGGATACCTTGCCACCACAACTCGTGACAACGCTTTGTATTTCTCCTAAAAACACAGTATTGAGGCAATTAAAAAGAACATGATAGCCTTGTCAGAGTGACAGATTTTGAAACTAATGAAATGATCTTTCAAGTATTCCACTGCTTCAAGACTATATGTATCCATAACGAAAAACTTGTTGCTGCTCTACTTTTTATACAGCAAAAACCAGTATCTTCTATAAACTTAAGCTCTTAAATTCGCTGATACTTACGCTTCATTCCAATTTGGAAGGATTTTTTCCATCCACAGATAACAAGCGGTTTTTGCTTGCTCTTCCAAACGCACTTTCTCAAATTGAGCTTGGCGGAGTTCCTTCTGTGCACGTTGCTCCTTCTTTTTCATCTGGAAAAATAAGAATGAAGTACGCACATTGCTCATTCTCAACAATGATTTTTAAGATGATTTTCAACTGAGACAGAGCACATGAATACAGTGATACAGACAATTATGCACATGCCTTTTACGGAAGCAAGTGATTATCGATTTCATTTAACTCAAATACTTCGATGAAAACTTTCAATTAAAATAAAAGAACACGCAGTATATATAAAAACATTCTGACCATCCAAATTATACTAGTCCTTGGTACAAAACTAACGTACCTCACCAATCATACCATAATATAACTGTTTATGTCTTGCTGCCTCGTCAGAAGGTTTCGCAGGTAGACTGCTAAAAAATAGGAATAGGAAATCGCAATGAAATAATAAGCATGTATATAAATAACCTTGGCCTTTCTTCCAGAATAAGTCCCGTTGTACGAATTAAAACAGACTCCTTTTTCTCTTTCCCGAAAAACCATGATTTGCCAGATCCATTTCGAGAGAATAATCTGGATACACAGTGTTTCATCAGTAGACTATTCTACCTTCAAATTGACAATACTTTTTATTACCTAGGGAATCTGGAGAGAACTCCTTTAGCAGATTCTTCATGCTGTTTAAAAGAATGCTGAACTGGTTGAATGCTGAAGCTTTTCTCAGCGATGCAGTCTGTGATCAGACGAATAAAAGTGAATAAAAACAAAAGTGCTGTCCACGAAGTACAGAAAATTACCATAGTCGTTTGCATCACTGCTAGATGCAGAGCTACCACAAGCAACGTTGCTCTCAGTGTGTGACGAGCATAGTGATGCAACGGAACATCTGAAACATAGTATTTATTCTGCGCATTTTTGTAAATTTGTACTTAAGAAATCTACATGCCTGGTGAGTTGCACCACACCACACATCGTAAAATCATGCCATATTAGACCTTATTTTAACGTATGTATTTTAGTTACGTTACAAAATGGAAAATATCTTATTGTAAAATCTACGTGAAAGAAACGATTCCATACTGTTCAATCGTAGGAACAGACGTATTATGTTGAGTTGTCATTTGTCGCGCAAAGTTGAGCTGAATTTGAGACGATTCGTATGAGCTCCGTCGTATGTGTCCTTTTTTAAACGTTTGCTCACCTGAAAATGTAAAGCAGATATAACACTTTTCAAGCACAATAGTTCAAGAATCATGAATAACACTTTAAGCAGAAAATTCAGAATAATGCAGAAAAATATTGCATAATTATTTTGGTACAAAAAAGAACAGTCGAACTCGAAGGCAAAGCGATATGTCCAGCTAATTTGACCATACGACACACCTGATCTACTTTGACGTGTATAAAACTACGTTGTTACTGAATAGCACACATGACATGTACAGAATTTTTGTAGTATTCAAGTTCGTTATAGTATAGCAAAATACAGTTCTACAACATAAAAACTCTACATTCAATCGCATACATGGGATTTAGTTCTCTTCTGCTACATGAATGAGAAATACACTGCTTAACGATATTCTACTTCGATTAATTGGAAATCATACCTCGCATGTACTGCAAACGAAATGCATTTATCCATGTTATTCTCAGCCACATTACCACACGTCATTCTCAAGCTTGATTATACACTGAAGCAAAAGTGCTTTCAATGATCTTCATCCTATTGCTAGACGTCCACAATAAACTTTGTTCATTAACGCAATACAAGAAGAAGCATTCAATAGTACTCGATGTCAGTAACAAGGTATGAGCATTCAAACGTGCTTTCAATTAAAGCTGCGTTGATGCTATTTTTATTACTCATGCTTAACATGCGTTACAGCAGTTGTATAGCGTGTAAGCTCTTCCAAATATATTTGACAGTGTTGTTTTATCAAAACTGTAATAATCGCCCATCACTCTTGGTGTTTGAAAGTTGTGTGTTCTCTTGTCTGGATGAAATAACTTTTACATCCACATTTAAAAGCACATTCATTGCCATTATTTGTATTCTCGTCGTCTACAACTAATTTCGAAGTCATTAAACCAAGTTGCACCAAAATGAATCGTGGAAACCAAAGTATAAACAACAGCATAACCCTTATTTTCCGCAAAATCTCGTGTAATAAAGCAGGTGTCAATATCGCCATCTTTTATTTTGTATTCCTAATCCTATGTTTATTTTATGATATGAAATCCCTCTTCTAAAAAAGTCTGTTGTGCTTGTGTGCCGCTTGGAATAATTACCACCGGACTCTTGAAAATACGGGAATTCTAGAAAGTTCGACAAGATCTACTCCATATTGCAGGTTACTATATTCGTCTGCTCTGATTTGCTCAGTATATTCGTATGTAACTCACTAGAATAAATGGCGCCTAGATCCTGCATTTCTGTGAATTTTTCCCATTTCCTCATGTCCAACATAATATTTTCATTGTGATCGCTCCATGCTTCCAATAAACACAAAGCTATTTCGTTTAAATTGATGCTCACTATGACAAAAGTGCATTGTCCTTGCGTTTAATTTTTAAACTGCTCAAAAATTACTGATTACGACCAAAACTGTTCTACCACTAGCAGGAAAAGAGAACGTATCGTTGTAAAACTTCAGTATAAGCCCATGACGAACATCGCTGAAGAATACTGTGAAACATAGATAAAATTGATGAAACTAACAGATATCGCCCGATTTTCAAAGAAGTAATGATACAACTCCTTAAGTCCAAAATAAAAAAATGAAGTAGGAGTACCATCAATTTTTTTCAAAATTCATATAATGAAATATAACAATGTTCATTAAGAGCTACACTGGTGAATATAAACTCTTGCAAAGTAGCAAACTATAACTCAACTAAGTCAAAAATGACTTTTGCATGCAAGCTTAAAGGAAACTGCAAAAGCATGGTGTCGATTCTTATGCAAAGTGCATTTGTGCGACATACTTAGTAATAACGTATGGTGTGAAAATTTAAGACAATATATAGTAAATATTTGGTATTTCAGTTTAATAACGTCAAGTATCCTACGCGATGAAGTATTTGTCAAATCTATAAAGTAACGTACATGAAAAAAATGAAGTGGAGATCAATAATAAACCCAGTACTAGCTAGCTCAAATTTACAGTAATGGTTACAAATCCTATGAGTTCTCAATTTGTTCTATTTCTGTAAGATAACTGTTTACATACACAGCATAGAAATATATGAAAAACGAATAAATTCTTATGTGTAAAGTGTATTGTGCAAACTGAATCAAACTATTTGATAGCATTCTCGTGAGTAAACCACACTATTTCCACTGAATATATAATGCATAAATACTTCAAAATATAAGAAATTTTTAAATGGGATAACTATGAATTATATCAAAGCTAGAAAGCAAAAAGAACAGTTATGTGATTAGTACTGCCACGATTAATCATGAACACACAAATTACACGACAAATACTCCATACTTCAATACGCCAATAGTAAATAGTACTAAGTAACAATTAAAGGAAAACACCACATGGTGCGCACCATTTTGAGGAAAACGACATCATAGTGCTCATATATGAACTCAATGTCAATGCAAGCATTAGTGGCAGTACCGTTCCACGATTTTACACTTTTTTAGAGCCCATTAGTGAGCCGCTTTCGATTATATATCCATTGTAGATTCTTGTATACCGTCACATTATACTCAAAGCCTTTAACAACCACAAAATGGGGCTACTTTATTACAAATTCCAACACACCCTGACTCCATTACAAGAAAAAATTTCTTAAAGAATTATTTTGATCTGGTAATACAGCTCAGAACTAAAAATATGAAACTTGAAGGCCAGAATAGATACCTTGCTCAAGAAACCGCTATTCAGCTTATATAAATGCCGTTTCGTCAGGCAATGTTGGTGTGAGTTGGCATGCAGCAACTCTGCAACACATCGCTTGTAACCAGGCGCTGCGAACATGGATATATAAGCTTAGATTATTTAAACGAGTTCATATAATCTTTCAATTCGTAATCAAAAAAACCTTAGTCCGATTCCTAATGAAAGTTACTCGCTACGAAAAGAAAACATTGACAAATCACAAAAACCATCATGCATTGTTAAAACACCAACTCATCACTATGTCCATTACTTTAATAAAAATACTAATGAAAAGCTTGCACGATAAAGAAATCGCATGCTGCGTACTTGGATATCCAGAATTATGCGATGGCGCACGATCAAGACTCTTCGTATCCGTGTTGTAGCAGAGAGGAAGGTGCTCGATCACCGTAGCCAATGAGCCATTATTAGACATAGTTCGTTGAATTGAACGAAACCTATTTTAAATCTTATGTAAACAACACAGTTAAGGAATTTACTAAATGAATTTACACCTGCGTTTGAAAAACTTTGAAACCGCTTTTATATATCTAGAAAAATCAAACAATATACTATTGCATGAATATCATGGAAAATTTGAGAATCCCTGAACATTATAGTCCACAAAATGAAATATTGGGCCCAATGTAAGACGGAATATTGACGAATAGAAAGCGATGTAAACAAATCGATATGCGCGAAATGAGGTAAGAAATCGAAACGAAGGCAACAATTGCATATACGATTATGTAGAATTCACTCACACTGAGAAATATGTAAAGAAAATACGATCAAGAAAGTCTGATTCAATAGTAAAGTATGAAAACCAGACCTTAATCTATCTTCATTTAGTTATTGGTTGCCTACGAAATACTTTGGAGTTAACTTCACATCGTAGTAGCTAGTAGCTTAGCTTATAAGTAAATCAATACATATACAAAGATCTTATCTAGAGTAAAATATGATTAACTTATACGTAGTACGTTGTAGTAATAAAGGTTAAAGAAGCGTTAGCCACCTTAGTGTACAATTACAATTAGTCATTCAAAGATCTTTTTACAACTACAATGATAAAACGCAGAACGAACAGCATCTCGTACAATTATTTTTTTTTCTCTATCGACTTAATACCCTTCCAAACACAACCTCAAGTCGTTAATTAACATACAGTGAAAAGCAAATTTTAGAAAATAGTTGAGTGTAAAGCACACGCGCTCCCTGAGAATGGTTATTACGGTTGTAATAGACGGAAACACATACAGGAAATATGAGCAAATGTAACGAAATAATTTCTACGTTTACGATAAGACCGGAAAAAAATAAAGATTGACGTTTTAGACGACATTTGCATTTTCCATTCAGTATACCATTCGGTTGAAACTGCCTCGAGCCCGCCTGTGAAATTTTCCTCTGACTCTCTCTCTCTTAATTCATTTAGCTGGTCACCAGACGACAGAGCACGATAGACGTGTTTTGCTGAAAAACGACGCGGCTTAACGCCAATTTCTCGAAAGTGATATGAATCAAATGTTTAGTTTGATCATAAATATGAGTCTAATCAAAACTCAGTTATTAGTCCCAATGATTTAAAGAGGTGTATTTGTCATGCAGCCAGTTACAATTACTGGAGATAGAGATGTCGTGACACATTAGTTGGATGATGCTGAATTGTCGTGAGTATTGGTTTTCATGGATAGGACAGAATGTTGTGAGTTGAAGTGGTAAAATTCAACTCCGGCTGCATATGTTCTCAGTGGTTGAGTATGCTCGACGATAGCTGTGTAATCTTGCAATCCACTATTTTTTTTACATGTACATTGTACAATGTAATATTTTGAATATTGTATGCTAATCGATATCTATATATTATACACTCTCTCATTTAAACACGATAAAAACACATTTCAATTAATCACACTCTTTTATTAAGAACCATTGTTATCAATAACCAGTAAAATTGGTAAGCTACTGGTTTCATTAACACCGACACTAGAATGTGAATGGTTTTGCCGTATGTTTCGCAGCATTTCGACGTTTCAAGGATTCCAAACGTTTTCGTTATTGCTACAACGAAAATCATCACAAGCTTTATTTGTCAAACCAGCTAACTGACTAAAAAGCGTTTAGATATTTCAAGTTTATGTCATCTTGAGTAAAACAAACGCTGTTGTCCTATAATCCATTTAAATCGTTCATTATCACACAACTAAAAAAAGTATAGTTTTCATAACAAAGAAGAAACATGACCCAGTTTTCTTATAGTAACAAATTCTCTACAGCACTTCGTATACCTTCGTCACTCAACTGCCCTGTTTTTCTTTTCATTCTTCTGAAATACCTTCTGTTAAAAATGAAGTTTTCTTCTAGTACAGTAATCTGCTGCAAGTTTTTCTTTAGCTTAATTGTTCGTCTCTCAAAGACGACGTCTTTCATTAACTGATAACCTGACGTCTTTCAAAAAACCGTTGTCAATTAATCGAATGACCTCCGATTTCCTCATTATCAAGTATCTTATGTCTATTCAATTACAGTGTTACTGCTACTCGATTAAATACATAAATTAGATAGTGTGCATGTACATGTGGTTACTTTGTTATGCATGTGCATGTGGTTACTCCCAAACACCAATGTATTCCTGGATGATCTACACGAAGTGCGTCCCAATAACGCACATGTGATAGAGTCATTCGACGTCAATTCATTACATACTAATGTGTCGAATGACTGCGCAATGCAAGCCGTATACGAACTTCTTTCAAAATATGAAAGAGAAATAAACATGTATGGCTTGTCAATTGGACAACTCATGACGCTCATTAAAGAATGCCTGAATTCTTCAATATTTAGATGGTCCGGAAAATACTATTCACAAATAAGGGGATTAGTGATGGGACAACGAGTAGCACCATGCTTAGCCATCGCTTATATGTCTAAAATTGAAGCCCCCATTTTCGGTTTTCGCACATAAAACTCACCAGGGAAAAACCGAAGAATGGGTGGCTTCCATTTTTGAATGTTAAAGTGAGCCTTTTGGACAAGGGTTACAAAACCAAGTGGTACGAAAGCCAAACAATAAAAACATCTTAGTCCACTGTTTGTCTGCCCATCCTTTACATACGAAGAAAGCACTCATAAGAAACATGTTTCGTACAGCTTACAACGTATGTACAGGAGAAGCAGAACGAACAGAATCGCGAAACTTGGCGCAAGAAATAGCCAACTCCAATGGCTATAATGTGGCTACCACTAACAAAAGGAGCTGTAGGAAGGACGAGCCCCTAGGCCAAAATTCTAATGGAGACAAAATCCCGTTTATTTTACCCTTTATATCTGATGAAGTAAGCATAGCTGTCAAACGATGCTTAAAAACGGCAAAATTAGAAAATTTGGTAACGATTAGTGAAAGCCCATCAAATTCTCTTGAACACCAACTTATTCGCAACCGTCTGTACGACTGCTTATGCATGACGAAAACGTGCATCATATGCCCAAATGGAAAAAGCGGTGATTGCATGAAGTCAGGTATAATATACCTGATCTCATGCAAAACTTGCGGTGAGGAATATATTGGTGAAACTGGTCGTCCCCTATGTATTAGAATAAAAGAACACCTAGGTGGAAAAACAAAACTTAGGATGAACACGCCACTAGGTGCACATAGGGTGGAAAAGCATAACGGGGTCGATTTTGAATTTAATGTCAAAATCCTTGCGCAAGAAACAAGAACACCCGCGCGAATGTTTTTGGAAGCACTCTGGATAAATACCAGAGCTCCAAAATTGAACAGGAAAGATGAGTGCCTTGTGGATATGCATGACCTAGCCCCATATATAAGGCTGATGGTCTGATTAAATACCAGACAGTACTCTCCATGCTGTCTCTATAAACGGTTGCCTCCACAAATAACAGAGGAAAGCTATTTTAAAGGTGAGTATTTGGGATGATGTGGATTTGACTGGGTGTTAAAACTTTAGATTGAGTTTTTCTTTTGCAAGATTAACGATAGTGATTGATTGAATGGACTACACAATTGACATTGACTTTTTAGGCTCTGATGAAGGCGATTCTGCCGAAACGTAAGCCTGTCTCTGTGTTGTATTGTCTCTACAATAAAACACTGTTTACCAACCTCGAGTATTGCTAAACAAAGTTACAATCAAGTTATTCAATTTACAAATGCCGAGGTTAAAGGATAGCCGATCCTGGAAAATTTTGATTTATTTGCTGAAAAACAACTACGATAATTTTCTCGGTTCAAGTTACTACATGGAATTTTCATTACCAGTATGGATAGGTATTCAGTACTATTATCTCTTTATTCACTTGCCACTTATTGTATGTGGCATAAAATACCTAATTGTTACAGTTATAAAATTAATCCGTCATTTCTAATATTAACACTTCATATTAACGATCTTTGAGTGTGGGTGTAACTTTTCCAATCATTTCGATATTTCTTGAATTTTTGTAATTATAAAGGAACATTTGGAAAAATATGACATCGAACTGTCAAAAGATGATCTTTGACGTTTTCTTTTGTTCGACTGTGACCTACAAATGCTTTTATTTCTATTTTTGTACTATCAATCGTTTTAGTAGCCCTGAATAAATATGTAGCAAATATTTTATTTCATAACCAACGTTGAATTTGTGCTACTACTCTGTTTGTTTAGAGATAAACCAGCCAACTTGAATGTTAAAATATTAATCAGTATTGCTTTCTCTTTCAGAATCGCCTTGATTCCAGTCTGATGAAGCATGGTACATAATCCTCACTGATCTATGTGATTTCTGCATAGAATTTATGTTAGCTAATCATGCTGTCAGCAACGATATTGATTTTATTAACCATTCATTCAACGACCATAAGCAAAATTACCAATGTCCATGTTCCATGTTTTTTATCGAACACTATTATTTCAGAATACTCGTTAATGACGATAATACTGGACAGCGCTCAGCGACTGTAAAGAGTTTTAATTTATTAGCCAAGCCACAAACACTTCTATTGTAACCTGTTATAGGATTGATTGTGTAGGAAAAAAAAACGGAGCTCAGTGGGAGAACACGCTGAATGACACCTGGCCATGTCTGCATACCTTTCCGAATACCCGTTTACAGAGCCATGAAAGGGTAGGACAAACAGTTGTTACAGGTTCGTACTCGATTTCGAGAATACGTAGTAAACCTTCGGTGTCAGTGCGTCACTTTCTACCACTGCGCAACTCGACACAAATATAATTATAATATTAACTACAGCTAATTGAAATGGATATCAAGCGAATAAATAACTAGTGATAAACGATAGATAACACGAAAAAATCAAAACTTGGTGAGAAGTAAATTTTGAGATAGTTTAAAATTTCTCGTTTGAGATGGTATAAAGAGCGCACCCAGCCGGGCACATCAATTTACCGATGAGAATGGAAGTTATGTGTTTCGCCACTTTTGTTGCTTTTCAATGAAGTCTGCTGTTTCATTTGTGTTAATTTGTCTTATCAAAGCCGTACATAGTCTAAGATTAATATTTTAGAGGAAAATCCAGAAGGAGGCTTCACACTTGCTGGTCAAAACGAAGTATAGTTGCTATCAAATAAGCCTTCATTGATCCTGTATTGAATCAGATGATGCTGAAGTGGAGCTCGTATTAATAACAAGTAGATTCATAGTTTCCAGCCAGCCATTCTTCGATTCTTCTCTAACGCACTCAAATGTAGTCAAAGATGATTCTTTTTGCTCAAATCATTTCATTTTCAATTAGTTCGATTTCTTCTCAAATCAAATCAATAACGGCTCTTTTCTTCTACTTCATCACTAAACTATTTGCTGCTTCGCTTAGTTATTCCTACAGCACTTCATATTAATTCGAGTACATATATGGGCAAAGGTCTTCAAAACTGATGTGTAGTTATTGGACGATTCGAAAGCAATCAGAATTCTATGGCACTTAATTGGAGACGGAAATAAGGACAACTTATTGAACAGTCAGTACTCTCATTAAGAAATATGAAACATTACAATATTACTAAAGACGCAATTGGAAAAAACTTGATAAAGTACGAAATATGCATCAGAAAATTCTAAAATTTCAAGAAGAATATCCCCAAAGTGACGCTTTCTTGGAGACAAATCTACTCAATTTGAATGCGACTACAGTCCTTCGTGCTATCTACCCCTCATTAGAGCATTTTTCGTTTTGAATGGACCTAGAATGACTTCTTCGATTACTAACAAATGAATCAGAATAATAAATTTCCATCGGTTCTGTCCCATCAAAGCTAAGGACTGTATTCTCTTCGAAATTTACTTACTCGCACTAAAACTCAGTAAAAATTGATAAAAACTCGTTGACATTTCTGACTTCATAATGATCAACTTCTACAGCACGTTCAAATGTGATTTCGGTAATGATTAGGAGTTTTCACATGTTTCCAAACAAATCATCATTCCAAGCTAAAGAATTACGTTGACAAAAGTCATGTCTTCTAAGTTTTATGTCGTGGAAATGTTGATGAGCATTATGGACATTAAAGGTTGCCGTAGACTGTTATTCCGAAATACCTATGTCCACTTCATCGTTACGGTTACATATTGCTAGACCTAACATGTCTGTAACGGCAATATCGTCGAGTAGAAATTCAGTGCTCGCATTGCTTATCACTC
>KN716709.1:2296-13211 GCA_000816705.1 Dictyocaulus viviparus | reverse complement strand
ATATAACTTATTCTGCAATTCTGAATCAAACGATTATCGACGAGCTTTTCAATAACTTTAAACGACTGCTGTCTGCTGATTTGGTGTTGATACGCTAGATTTTTTTTTCTTCTGCCTCGATCGCTCGTTCCTTCATTCATTCAATCATTCTTTTTCTTCTTCTTCTTCTTTTTTTCATCATGGATTCTCTCGATGTCGAAAATACCGCACGCACTTTCTCATCGCTACGTTTTTGTCGTCGATTTACATAGTGAAGCTAAGCGATTCAACATGATGATATCGTCGTCCCCTCCATCGTCCTCATTATTTCCAATTCACTCAATTCTCTTCATATTCTTATGAACTCATCGTCGTCAGTCATTCCTTTTTCTTACCTTATTTTTTACTCTTATATTTAAATGATTATAAACACTTTTACTCAATACCTCGATATTGTTTAGTCCCTATTTCCTGCCTAACTATGATAAATTACTATGAGTTCCTTATAAGGTCTTGCAAAACCTCAGGCGATGTGTATGAGAATCATTCTTAGGATCGTATAGTGGTGCTTCAATCTAGTCTGCTACCTTCATTACACTGTCGAAATTCCCGTCTTCTTTATCCATTCGTTAATTGAGTCTTTATGCCTATTGAACTCATTTTGATCTATGATCACTTCTCGAATGATAAGTTAATACGATTAAGTAGTATCACGAGCTATGTGATTGTCATCAATGCTGACGCTGACTTTACATAGTTCTGTAGGAAAAGACGAAGTTTTATAAAAGGAGATCAAATTGTTTGCTGGAAGCGAGCAACTGTAGTGATCTACCTGTGATGATCTCTAGCTATTTATGAGAAAGATTTCGAAATAATTGGATCAATAGGCTTTTTCAACATTTGTATTTTACAATAATTTGAAAAAATCAATTGGAATTGATTTGGTGATGTTAAGGTGTTCGCTATATTTTACATATTGATTATATCAACAAGTAAATATCGGTCACGTTGTCAAACTCAATGCTACCTCATTCTGACCGCTACCTCATTTCTACTATTAGGTTACGGTATAACAACGGTAGTACAACTCGTCCAAAAGTGTTTCATCGAACAATAACATTTTTAACTTTTCATCTTACAAGATGTCATAATTCTTTACATGTTGGGTTTTATTAATAAAACATAAAAATCACTGTAAAATTATCTTTACCTCATTATATGCAAATTTAAATGTTATTTCAATTTTTCCTCGAAAAAAAAAACAATTTTTATCGTTTATTTTTTCTCGTTGAATATCATTAAAATATTGTAAAATTTTAATGAATAATAATATTTTACGTTTTATTGTGATTAATCAATTATCGATTTTTTTACGTCGCTCTATGTTTGCCGTAATTTTTGCCACCATCGAAAAAAACCTCTTTTTTTCAACACGTATTATCTAAAATAAGTAAATAATTTTTGAGGAGGTAAGAAATCCTCTCCGTCATAAACATTGAAAAATTCACTTTTACTTTGAAATAGTTTGAAGAGGTTTCTTTTTTTTTCCTAATAAAATTTAAGCTTACAATTTAAGCTTATAGTAGACGTCATTATCTTGTCATGACGTTAGACATGACATTATACAAAAACTAATCTGACGAATTGAAGAGGCTTTAGGAGATAATCTTTGTTGAAACTTGCTACCTCATAGAGTTAGAGTATATATATATATATATATATATAACTCAACATCAATCTTCCCTCATCACTCATCACTACTCGATCTCAATGATTTTTAATCATTTTTAGTGATTTTTTTCTACTGTTGTGAACTGAATGTTGTTGTTTTTTTTCTCAATTATTACTCTGAGGTAGGAAAAAATTAAGTTAAGTGAATAAATTAAGTGTATAATATTACTTATAAGCTTACCATTTAATATTTTTAATAAACAATTATCATTTTAATGCTTAAATAGACAGATTAATTTTTTTTTCCTTTCGCTAGTGAATAATAAATGCATTAATTCAGAAAGATGTTATTAACACATTAACGTGTCTAAATAGACTTTTTTTCCTCCCTCCCAATAGAGTTTTTTTTTCCTCATCCCTCTATGTCTTCGAATAGAAATAGTGTTTTTTTTTCTAATCAAAATGACGTGTTATTTAATTATTAAAATTAGTAAATAAAAAAATTTTGTGTGTGTGTTGTTTTTTTTTTCTCTGCAGAAAATTTTTCGTGACAACTATTGAAAAAAAAAACAACTAGAATTTCTATTGTATTTTTAGAAAACTTTTTCTATAAACAATCATTTAAGAGCTAGTTTTTAGTTATTGATTATTTTCAATTTTTTTATTTGATCTCTTTTACTCTCAACAGATTTAAGTGAAAATTTTTGAATGAAATTGAATGTTTTTTGTTTACATTGTTTACACTTAACAACAACAATTTTTCAAATAGTAAACAGCTCTTGATAATTACAATAACAATTTCAAATTACGGTACAAGAATTCTTAATGTTTCCCTCAAAATATTCCTCAATAGACGGAAATATTTAAATTTAAAGCTTCTAATTCAAGTTTGTATTGTTATTACGTGAATATTTAAATAATTAAGAAATAATAAATGTATTTACTAGTAGTTTGAAAAGTTTTCTAGCATTTTGACCACTAATCGATATCATATTGTATTTTTAAGTAATATTTACACTTATAAAAACGATTAATTTCTTTTCTAACCAAATTTCTCTTCAAATATTAAAATTTCAATCTATTAAATTTGTTAACAGAAACAGCTTTGTGATATTTGAATGCTCTTTGATCTACTCTTGCTAAAGCTGTCAATCAATAAATCAATAAAACACCGTTAATGATTAAATCACAATCAAACATTTTTTAAATCAGTACTTCGTACATTATCGTAGTTTCGAGACAAATCTGAGTGAGTGAAAAATTTTCTCACGACAACGAAAAACAAAACGAATACGTTCGATGTATTCAATGTATTAAGAGGTTTACCACTCAATTTTCCTCGTTTTTTCTTTTCAGGAACAGAGCACCAGCTTCGAAGATCCACAACGTGAATCAAGCGCTCAGGTTGGTAAAGACTAATAAAATGATTCTACAATAAAGATAAGCATTTTATCTCCAATCATTTTGATCGTGTTATCAATTCCTCATCCTCCGATCGCTTTTTTCTGCCTCTTGATGTTACCGTAATCCTCGTTCGGTTGCATTCTTGACAGTTTTCTTGCAAATGCATGTCGTTCACGTCCGTTCGGCGATGTAATCGAAACGAGCCGCGTTTGCGGTTGCGGTCGCGGCGATGGTCATCAGAAAAAACGTCGCGAGCGAACGCGTCGCGTATCTACCGTAATCTTGTTAGAAAAAGTATTTCACGAATAAAAAGCACAACAGAAATCGATATTTGCTGTGGTTTTCTTTTTTCAAGAAATTATCGTTTTTCGTTTTCAGTTTCAGATTTGAATCGCCTCTAAAAACGGTCTAAGCTTCAGCTTATGTTCAGCTTACGCTTAATGAATGAATTTTTCATTAAATATAATTATGTTGATTATTATTATTAGCATAATGTCGTATGATTTTTATGATTATCGACTTCAACAACAAACTAATCATCTTCAATTCGACTGACATTTCTAGCTGTCGTTAAAAATCAAAAAAAAAGCATTACTCGCATAAAAAATGAGGTACGGATTTGACCATGGAGCACAGCTTCTGTAAATTTTAATGATCTAAATTATTAACATTATGGTGAATTATATAGCTGTTAACGTTATCGATGTTGTTGTTGTAGCTATTGTAGCTGTTGTTGTTTTTTTTTTTTTTGTGTTGTTTCTGTTGTTTTTTGTTGTTGAGCTTGTTGTCAACGCATTCCTGTTTACTGTAAACTTGAAATGGGTTGCATAAAAAACAACCACATTAGATTATTTATAGTAGTTTTGTCTATTCAAAAATATTATACTACCTCAATCTTACTATAAACAAAGAATTTCTAAGGAAATGATAATGTTTTGAGGTTTGTTGTTCTTTTGAAATTGATTATATCAATTCACTTATTATCTTTTGAGAACTCAATAGTTACCTCATCTGAAAATCACCTTAAAAGTATTGCAACAGCTTTAATATGAGTACTGTTCACCCTAATAACACCAAAAAACAAAGCCTCTAGTCATTTTATTGTCTTTAAAAAATTATTGAAAAGAACTATAATATGAAGCGAAATCGATTGTTAACCTGAAATTTATCGATTTATTGATCTCTTGAGGAAGATTTTTCGTTACGTTCTACATGTAGTACTGTTACTATACGAATAACAGGTAAAGCTAAGCTTTTTGCTTAACAAATCATACTTTTCACATCTATGCTCCATAATATGCTACCGTAATCGTCGATGACGTCATATTACAGTATCAGTTTGAGTATTTTTATTGTTGTTTATCAATTTTTTTATTCTTTTCACCTCTATTCTGAGTTATAGCAAATATTCATACGTCCGTTATCCATTAGGCGATATCCATTGTGTTCTGCAGTAATCCGTTACTGGTTATCCGTTAGCTGAGTATTCAATCATTTACTACCTCAATTACTTTATAACTAATCTCTTATTCACCTCATAACGATAACTTATTCTCAATATAAAATCAAATTTATCAAAGTGTTTTTCGTTTTCGCCCTCATTATTGTTTCTTATGCAAATAATGTTCATTTAATTTTTCTCACTAAAAATGATAAACGACAACACTAAAATTTCACATCAGTTCCATATAAATGCCACCGTATAACTGTAGAACCGGAAAAATGAGGTGAAAAAACTGAGGTATCGACAGAACCTCACCGGGATCATCGAGGCTCGACAATTGACCTATTAGAAGACACGTGTAGCTCAAAATACTTTGGTATTTTTGTTCATTTCTAAGTGGGCTTTTTCTAATGATTTAATTAATTTCTTTCCACTCAATTCTTTTTCACTTCTATATTTCCTCAAGTAGATCATCTTTTTTTCACTCACTCTATTAAGAGGAAAAAAAAGCCATCTAAAATTTTATGAAAACATCTAACCCTGCGATGTTTCTTTTTGGATTGAAAACAATTTTCTTTGAAAATTTATGAATTAAATTAAGAATTTTATAAAAAGGACGAATAAAAATTTAATAACATAAATTATTTACATACTAATGAAAAATTTATAATAAGGTATTATTTAGAAATAAAAATTACGTCAACACCAATTTTAGTTAAATTTTTGTCGTTTATTTATTTGTTTATTTATTCAGCGGTATTATTGAAATAATCGATAAATTGATAAAATTAAGAGCGTTGAGTTAAAAAAGTCACGATGAGTTAGTTTCGTTTCTTTTAGGAACTCGATTGAAATGGCTTTTTCCTCCCTCATAGTTATCGGTAACCTTAAGCTGAAAAAAATTAATAAATATAGAAAATAAATAAAACTTTATTCAAGGAGGAACAATATAATTAGCGACGAGGGATTTTTGTATTTAAGCAATAAATTAAAAATTATATAGAATCAAAATTTCTCTCTTTTGTCAAAAAAATTTGCCTCGTTTTTTTCATTCACATGAACATTTTTTTTTATTTTTAGCATAGAAAACAAAAACCTCTACACTATTTTAAATTTGAGGTATTTGAGTGAAACGAATTCTTTATGGATTATGCTGCAAATTTTCTTTGTTTAACAATTAAATTAAACTCATATGATCTGAACACTTATCGTTAGCATCAATAACCTACTTCATCTGAGTGTTTTTTGTGCCTCGTTTGAGTTCAATTTGTCGCTCAAATGTAAAAAAAAAATAATTTCAAATATATACGACAAAAATTTTCTGATCAGTGATCAATTCGTCAATCACACATTAGCTTCGCATTTCATCGTTTTCATTATTTTTTTACTTGATACTTCCTCTAAATAATCCTCAAAGAGGAAAAAATCATTGTTGAATAAACGACTCGTTCTTCAGATGACGTAAAGCAGAAAGAGGAGGAGAAAAAAAAACGTATTGCTATAACAATTTATGACGTCTAACTCATCGACGACAAATCAGCCAATAATTTTATCGATCGATAATTTCGTCGATTATTTCAGTAATGGGGTTTTCTTTTTCATTTGTAGCTTTCACCCTCACCACCCCCTCTCTCCTCTCATCTCCTCCCCTTCCCTCCCCTCGTATCAAATGGATTCTAATAGAATAAAATCTTTCCTATTCGTTTTTTTCCGGTTTTTTTTCCCTCGTTTCATATGAAATTGCCACTGTATTTGTATTACTCTGAGTCTTCTGTCCTCAATCGATTTTTCTGGTAAATAAATAAAGCTTCTCTATGAAATTTCCTGGCTTTTCAGAATACAAAACAATTTGTTAAGTTCCATTGATTGTTTATTGATTATTTTGTGAATGCCCTTAATATTTTTTTCTATTATTTTATTGATTAAAAATAAATAATAATAATGAAATTTATAGGATTGTTCAAGTATGGACTTAAACACAGAGCTTCAAGTAAAAACCGAATCATATAATCCGTTGGCGTCAAGTTCAGCTTTTCTTCATCCATCAATTATGGGGTGAGTTCTAATTCAGACAGTGGACAACTGTTACTACTCGTCCACATTGAATTGTACGAGTTTTCCGCCTCAAAATATTCGAACTAATTTCTTTTTATCGAGCAAGTCATTTCGATTCGTGTATGTTCACAGAACGTAACATTTATTTATTCACGTATATTTTTTACAACGTAAATTACTCATTTTTTCGCTTTCAGTTTAAAAGTTTTGGTCTACTGTTATCAATTAGCTGTACTGTAGCCGGTCATAAAATGAAATCGATCAATATTTTTTTAATTTCATGTGGTACAGCTTCTTTACAGTAAGATTACATTCCTATTCTTACAACATTACTAAAAACAAAGAAAAGTTTGTAAGAAAAAAAATAATAATTAAAACTTTTCAGTTTTAGTGCCAGCCGTTTATTATTGGCATTTGAAAGCATTTAGAGCGGGCTGTTTTTTTTCCTCATCTAACCATTATACTTGTCGTTTTGTTCATTCATTATCGACGCTTTTCGTCAATTTTCATCAGCACACAACCTCCATCCATTCACCTCCACTACCTTCATTACTGCATCCATCATCACCTCCGTTATCATTATCACCAACATCATCTTGTTCATTTTTGTCATTCTTATCGCCTTTTCAGAAGCATCATATCGTCAGAACGTCTTCGATCGCGTCCTCAATCATCTTCATCACTTTGTTTTCTAGTGTGTGTGTGTCGAATCGTACGTGATGTTCGTCTTCTAAATTTTTGCTGTTGACTGTTCATCTCCATCGTACTGTATTGTGATGGCGTCAATTCATAATTCGTCGCTGATTCATCGTGTCTTCCGGCGCCACTGAATGAATCGAGCACATCGGTTGCATTGATTAGAATTAAAAAAAAACTGACACTCATATAATCGAAAATTGTAATTATGTGAATAAAAAGTGTTTTTAACTCATTGAGTCACCTACCTTAAACTGAATCGCAATCATCTTCATAAATTTATAATTGAGTGGGTATTGTAAACAATAAGGCCTAAGCTCTTAAGTTCAACGAATTTCACCGTTCGATCTGGGCCCGATAGAATATCGATTAGTTCGAGACTTGCTAAAAATCA
This sequence comes from Dictyocaulus viviparus, assembly GCA_000816705.1. Lineage (NCBI taxonomy): Eukaryota > Metazoa > Nematoda > Chromadorea > Rhabditida > Metastrongylidae > Dictyocaulus > Dictyocaulus viviparus. The sequence continues at coordinate 5,568 of KN716709.1, read as the reverse complement.
ACTCAACAGGTAATCCTTACAGTTTTGATGAGGTTGAGGACTTTGAGGTATTCGAAACCTAAGCGATATGTGCTTATTTGAAGAGTTCTTTGTGAAAAAAGAATCGAATCGATTCGTTTGATGATCGATGATGATCTACAGGTAGTTTTTAGTTGACGCGAAAACGATTCGATACAGTAAAGAATTTTTAGCATAAATTTTTTCTATTGTAATAATAATAGGATAATTCTGAATGTACACAATTATAAACGTTAACGGATTACAGCCAGGTGCTTTTAGTAGTAATTAGAGCCGATAGCGATTAAAGCTTCTCATCTACCGATCCCTCGTACCTCAAACGAAAATAATGGATTTATCCGTGTAATTTGTATGCCATTCGATAACGATCTTTAAATATAACAATAATTATTGATTTTTTAATAATTCTATAGTGTTATCTTATATATATAACAAGACCAAATGAAGCTTAGAACTTAGTGCTTATGATCTGATGATCTACTACAAGTGGTTGTCAATGGCGTTCACGTTCCTCACGTTTATTAGATACGTATCGATTACTTTGCAGCTATATAGAAATCGTCTACACTATATTAACGAGAAGCAAACCGGCTACGATTATAAGATCAGCATAAAATTTCAACCTCATCATATTCCTCTTTTTTTTTTCGTCTGCATTTTTAAACTCATTCACTTAAAATCGCATGGTTGCCGTTTTTCACATTGTTCTCCTTTTAGTTTTTTTATAGTAGAAAAAATTGAAAGGAAAAATTTGTTAAAATGAAAAATTGAAAAAAAAATGTTAAAAATAAAAAAGACAGTCAGTTTTTAGTGGAGGTGTTTTTTTTATTTTTAAGCTTTCTAGTGAAAAAAAAAATCTGAAACCTCAACGAATTTCTCACTGTTCACATTTCTGCTACAAAACGGTATCACCTTTTTTCTCAAATTTTTACAAAAAAGTAAGTAACTAAACTGTTTTTATTGATTTTATTAAGTTTTTTATCCTCGCATTCAAATAATTTATCCTTCATATTCGCCACTTACCGTATCTCGTTGATCTCCCACGGTAATGAAGTCAATCAATAACGCTATCGTTTTGTGTGCGGTACTCTTAAAATTGTAAATTTATTTGTTTTCAAATAAGATTGAACATTTAAAATTGTATTATTTTTATTCTGATTTGATCTACTTTACAATATTATTGTTATTATTGTTGATTAGATATTCTAATTTCATAATAAGTTTTTTATTTTCACTCAATAAGCTTAAGTCTCGAGGAAAAAAAAATCGATAATATTCAAGTACAATTACGTTTTACTTCAAATGATTAATTATGCAGCAAATTTCTATTTTAACTCTTTAATCCTCACGTTTCTCACCTCAATTTGATCTGCAAAGTAAATGATTTCGTTTTTTAATACATACGATTTTGTATAATTTTCTATACTGTAAAAAGAAAAATCAATTTCATTTGAACCGTACTTCTGTTCGGCTTATTTCATTTCATTCTCACCAACCAAACTTACGACCCTCTCCCTCCCACCCCACCTCCTCTCCCCGTTGATGACTAACGATTCGCCTATTCATTTTTCTAACCGAAATTCAATAACTAATGAACCATTAGTTGTTTTTTTTTTTGATAACAGTTGTCAAAATGTATGGTTGTTGTTGTTGTTGTTTTTCTTTTTTTTTTTGTTTTTCTTTTATTATTAAAATTGTTATTTACGGTTGCACACCCTACAAACTAGTAAACAACATGAAATGGAAACATGGTGATCATCTACAGCCATGAAAAGTTCTATATCAGAAAATCACTTATTATTGCTGTGATCTACTTAATTTCTTAATGAAGTAATTTTTTTGTTTCACTCATTTTTTTCGATAATCACTCGCTTAAGGCTGAATCCATTGCAATGCGAATTCATGCCACCTCAACCGGGACCATTTGGACAGCAATTAAATCCGTTCGTACCTCAAGCATTATTTTATGGACAACAACCACAATTCGGTCAAACAGCTTCGGATTCACGACGAAGCAGTCACGCAGCTTCGACAAGGTAACGATTTTTACAGTTTTCCTCACTTCGTTATGAATTGAGTGATATTGAGGGGAAAACAAGCCTCCTCTATAAAATATACATTGTTGGTCACAAACTATAAAAATCAATAAGAAAATGTTATTAGAGTGTAACTAAATTATATCACTTTTGGAGAAGCATGTTAATTTTTTTAGAATAGTCAGAACTCATAACTTATTATGGTAAATAATGCCCTCATTTCCTCACGAAATCTAAGCAATCAATTAGAAAAATTTCACAGTATTAAATATTGACAAGGAAATATAAGTAAATATAACATACCATAGGATGTTAATAAGCCATCTTGAAACACTAGGTATACCTCAAATTAAGTATAAGCACTCAATAGCCTCACAGCCAATCACATTCGACTCGATATTTTCCCTCAATAATACATTAAGTATAGACGACCGTAGATGAAGGAAAAAACAATCCATAGATATCTCTATTTGAATCGCTACATTACGTCAAATCAATAAAGGATTTTATCATTTTCCTTATGAGGTTAGTAAAACAAATCGATACCTTATCATTAATTGGGCGCCAGTCAGATCAAAACAAATTCTAGCAGTGAGCAGTTAATTAGAGTTGAAAAAAAGTGATCACCTCAGAAATTGAATAAAATTGAAATCAAATCACTATCAACCTCTATAAAATGAGGAGTGACTGCACTTCGTCTTGAGGTTATTTTAAGCTGTAAACATTTTTAAGCGATTAAATTTATGAGCTGTATCGTTGCTGATTCTTAAATGTTATGCTTTTTTTCCTCGTTTCCTGAAAAAACCTCAAAAAAACGGGATGAAATCGAAATGAGTTTTTAATTATGAACGACAAATTTTAAAAAAAAAAAACTTTAAAGAAAAAATCAATCAATATCAGATCGTAAAAATGAATGTTTTCGAGGGTTTTTTTCCCGTTCTCATTGTTTTTTTCTTTCCGATAATCATTCCGTTCATATTTTAATCCTATTCATATCTTTTCTTTATCTCTCTCTTTTTTTTTTCATCTTACATCACGTGAACTCCTCCTCAAAACTACAGTATACTTGAGTCATAACAACATCCGTTCGATTGAATTTTTGCACGAATTCAAAAAAAAAAACTTCTTTTAATACAATTAAGATTAAGCTTTAGCTTAATTTGGATCTATTAAGTAATTATCATTATCATCGTTATTATCAATACCTTTATCATTATT
>KN716708.1:8322-18612 GCA_000816705.1 Dictyocaulus viviparus | reverse complement strand
AATATTTGCTATGATAGGCAAGTGTTAAGGAAGAGTTAAAATTAGAATAATGATAATATTAACATTCACACATCATGGGTATCATGCATTGATCCCAATTCATCTTTTAACTTGGACATGTAAAGATTTTAAGCTGGTTTTGTAGCTGATCGAACGGCTATTACTGTTAGCTATTATGATCTTCCCCATTATATAATCAACGACTAGAAGAAATATGTGAATAGAAATCGAAAAAGTGGTAACGAAAGAAACTCAGTCAAAGAGGAATGAATCTAAGGAAGCTTCAAAGATCGAATGGAAAAAAATGATCAGGAGTACGATAGTGCACCCTAATGTGCTGCAAACCACTTCGATTGCAAATCACATCAGATAATATTATTTGCCATCCGTGTTAAGGCTTAGCTAGGCTTTGACGTTGATCAATCAGAGGTGTCTACGCAATCGAGTTCAACGTGATATCTTTAAGGTTGTTAAGTGCGAACCTAGTCTATACAGTGACCTGAGTTAATCACTCTTCTCCTAGTCAGTGTGAGATATCTTATGCATATTTCTCTGGTACCAATTTACTGACCCAGGAGGAATGGTGGGCTTGGTAGGCTTGAGAGGCGTTCGCGAACCGATTCGGACCTTCATGTCACTGTAGCACGTCCACCAATAGGCCACTGCACCCCTCATCCACGTTATGGTAGCGTTAAAGATCAAACCACAGAGATACTTTACCTTTTTGACATCAAATTAACCTTGTTCTTTCAGGAACGGTAAAGACAAATTTCATAAATGTTATCGTCTCTTGTTCAATATTGTCTTTAAAGATTCCAAATAAGTATAGATATCTACTTTATTAAAAAAGAAAGGAATGATATAGGAACAAATAGCCTCAGGGTGTGAGAAGACAAACATTTACGATAGTAATGTATGTAGTTCAATATGTCATCAATAGAAGGTAAAGCCTAAGGTCATAATATAAATAAAGCTTTTGCAATAAATATTATTAATTTACTAACTTTTTGTGTGACGTATTTTTCTCCACATTGACATTCATACGATTGTCTCGTGTTTCTCTTTGTTGTATTCCGATTTGATGATAATCTGTCTGTTCTGCAACAAATCAATTCATATTACTTTGTGCTCATTATAATACTAACTCTTCTGGATGGTTTTTTCTGCCTCAACGTGACTGCGAGGTGTTTCTTTCCTAGGACGTCCGTTTTGACATGGAAACCTAGCCAAGAGTAAACCTATCTACAATCAGTGCTGTCTTAGTGGAATAAAGTTACAAGAAGTACATCCATCTGATCCATAAAGGTCGGTGACTGCTAGTGGTCGACACCATGAGAACGCCTAAGCAGGACTATCTCAGAATCTTAAGGTACATCAGCAAAACTTCGTCGCGTCATTGTACGTAGAAGACCACCATCATAGACGACAGTCACGTGAGAAAGAAACGAACGAAAGATTGTTGATACCCGCACAATGCGCGAAAATGAGCCTCCAAGTTCTTAACAGCCTCCAAAAAAAAAGAACAAAACAAAAACGTATAAGGAAAAGTTGAGTATATCACTTAGTATTCCGTCATGATCGATAGCTTTGAACAGTCTTCTTACTCATTTATGAGGATTCAAAAATTAGTCATAATCAAATTATGTAAAAAAGGAAGCAAGGAAATATTTTAAGCTGACCCATTTATGCGATCATATTTCGTGTCACCACGTTCATGACCATCACGTGTTGATCTCGAATTAGTGGATTCATGACAACCCTCATGTTTTGATTTTTGTGAGGTTAGCTTGGATTTTGAGAATCGATCTTGTTTTCCTCGTTCAACTCTTCTCGATCTGGATCTACTTCGACTAGTTGATGTAGAATCTCGACGACGACGATAGTACCGTTTTCTTGTCGTTCTTCTTCGCCTTAAGTAATTTACGGTATTGTTAGTAAGATGTTCGTTTAATTATTTCACCTCAATAGTTTCACCTCAATAACTAAGGTCTATTTTTATTATATTATTACTTTTTACTAAAGTAACTTAATAGTTTTTTTTTCTGACTTCCAATTATTCGTTTTATACGAGAAATTTCTCAGCGTTTAATTATGACAGAGCTCCTTTCTTAGGCTTTTTCTTTAATGCTTAATATATAGAAAGTCAGATTTGTACTTAAAATGACGTCATATTAATTTCTGGCAATACAAAATAAGCTAATTTAATATGAGGTGACGTCATAATGCTCGAAGATTTTCTAATAAGTCTAATTCGACAAATAAAACAGTAGATGAACAAGCACTCACGAAGCTCTACTCATTTCCGATGACGAAGAGCTTGTCGATGAGCTTTCATCAAGTTCACTGAAGAAATGAATAAAATCGATTACGGTAGCTTTGATTTTCTGAACTAATTGCTAATATTTCTAAAAAATATTAAAGAAGTTAGACGTAATAAATTTAGGTTCATCATTAATTTACCTGTCCACTGACGATGTGCTGCTGCTTTCCTCTTCAGACGAACTTGAAGAACACGGACTATCAGCAGGATTAGCGTACGCTCGAGGTAACTCCGAGTCAACCATGGTATTGTCCTGAATGATTGAACAATCTATCATCTTATGAGGAAAAATACACGATTATTACGGAACCTGCAGGACAACAGTACAGGGTACTGCTGTGTTATGGGATAGTTGCTGGTCCCTTTTTAAAAAAAAAACAGGCAATAAAATTGAGCTAAGGGATAGGTATAGTAATAAACTGGGAGGATGAACAGCATTGGCTTGATGAATATTGAGTCAAGTCAATATGGAGACTCAAATGGCATTCGATCGCTTTCAAGCTATCACGATTAGGAATGCGTGGCGCATCCGTCATAGACTGATCAAAATCAAACCTCATCCGTTTCTACTTAACTCTACTTTATCATGACAGAAAAAAAAAGCAGCATTTTCACTTTACGGAAAAAAGAATTATGAAGAAAAATCGGGAGTGAAAAGAGAGGTTTGCTCTTTGAACTGATTTGAAAGAAATGGCAGCTCACAAGAAAATATTAGATTTGATTAGATTATATTTGATTAGATTTCATAAAATATTAAAAACTTTGATGAGGTAATGTAAGGCAAAAGAGGTGGACGTTGTAAGTTGATGAGTTCATTCGAGGGAATGGATTACAGCAATTCACGTCTACATGAGAAGCTATAAGCCACTTTAAGTTATATTAAATCGTTCTTTTTTACGCAAAAAAAAACTGTTCGTTCAAAAAGCTCATCTTGTAATTGTTGTACTTATGAGGTTTCAGATTTTGAGAATTTGACTCAATAGACTCACTAAGGTTAATAAAGAAATACTTTTCTGAAAAATTTACATAAATGATGAAACTTAAAGAGAATATTTTGGACCTCTTTAAAGGTTTTTTCGTGAGGAACAGTGCTTCATAATGATATTTCTATGCGATGTATAGCCTATAAAATGACAAATCATGAGGTCAAATAACAATGGCTTCAACCTTAGCTGATTTTTGAACTTTATGAAAAAAAAAGTCAATCCGTTGGTTAAAGGAATAGGTTTAGAATGAACAGGAAGATAATATAGAACAAGATATGATAAAAACGTAAAAGCTCTATAAGATGGCAGTGAGGTAAGGTAGAGGGAAGGGAATGAGTTCTTAGTGTGACAATATATTTAAGCATGAATTTGCTTAATGAAATCTTTAAGATATACCGAGTACACGTGGATGATAACAACACTTATAGGACGTGGAATCAAGGTTTTTCAGGTAGTACTGATAGTAGTAAGTCTAACATGTTTAATGAGCTCTCAAAGATAACATCGATTGTATCGATTGAAATTTGACTCACTTTTGAAATACTCCTGTTGAATCGATAATCTAATCAATTCGTATCGTCAACGGTCTAATATAACATGAGCAATACGATAGGATAGAAGCACTAATTTCTGACCTTTGCCCTAGAAAATTCATGAGCACATGGGCTACAAAGCTGAGTAGAAGGTAGCTACAATTTTGAACCAATACACTTACAGGGAAACCTTAAGCTTTAGTTCAAAATGAAGCTTGTCATAATATAAACAGCTTATTCAATTAGTATTGGATTCTCTATTAATTGTTCGAAATCAAAATGTATTGCTCTCTATTACGTCCGATTATACATGGCAAATAGGCAGAGTAGATCAGTATAAGGGAAACTCAAACGATTAACATTTGGGCCACGCACTACAATCTTCATGTATTGCCGTCAGACATTACTATTGATTCGGCTGTAAGCTGTTGGTTCAAGCGCTTCAATGAAGCCGATACGAGCTGAGAAATTCAACCTTACTTTGATAAGCCCTTCCCTTAGTAGAAGATGCTGTTATGCCATGAGCTTATACAAACACTACTACCAGAGCCTTGGAGCAGATAAATTTCTACGGTGATGGAGCATCCAGCGTATAGCCTTTACATTGCTTCGTCGGACGATCATCTGTTCCGTGGTGGAACACACGGTGTGTACAGATGCTTCGTAGACACGAGCTGTATATGACTGGATCTAATTGAACATCATACGCACTGTCGTGAGACCACCCTCCCTATGATCAAGCCTTTTCATAAAGCCAATTGAATTGTGATGCTCAACGACTTCGTAGAGCGAAAGACTCTGTGGATTACCCTAGCATGTTAGAGGGAGAAATCGAAGTTTTACTGGTACTCGCTCAATACTGTCGGTGATCAACGGGAATACGAGTGATTCAAGTGATAAATTTTGGATTGTTGCTTGATCGATATGCAAATTTCAAACCTAAATAAAACGAGCATAAAAGATTTCACATTTGATTTTCTGGAATAGAATTGCTAAAGAAAGATGGAATGATCCTTTCTATTGACATATACGTATACTGTAAGTGGATGATTACTATAAATGTAGCCTTATTTATATTCTTATTATGAATTTTGTAGATGAAAACGTTTCTTCATATTGTCGACAAATAAAAGTAATCGATTAATGTATGGTGACATTCCTCAGCGTTTCATTTCTGACAGAAGTAACTAACTCTTTGTCATAACGGCATGAGGTACATGAGGTAAATAGTAGCGATTCAAGTACACATAGGTTTTCCTGTTGATCAATACTCGGAGCGTCTTTATCAAATGGAAGATCCTAACATTGAAGTGATGATATGTCTTTCTAACTTTGCATGTTTACAGTCTGATTCCTGAAGTGTACGGTAACTAAGAACTCAATACTATTATGATTTAACTCAACACATTTTTCATCAAAAAAAAAGCCATTTATTTTGCAACGGTGTCAATTTTGATCTCAGTTTGTCGATAGTTAACATAATTTGCATAATTTACCACAATACTGCATTTTCTGAGCAGTAGAGTAGAACGTGCTGTTGCAAAAATTGTTCTGTATCCATCTAGGGCAACTGAAAATATAAATAGTATTGTGTTAGTAATCACAGCTGTACCACGTGATGTAAGACAAGAAGAGATCAAATCAGAATCAGATCACCTTGGATGAGATCCACAGGAGGATGAAGCTGAAAATCAAAACAATCATCTTAGATTCCTAGGGAATAATCGTTAGTATAGCGAATTTTCATAATGAAAACATGAAAGAAAAGCTAGACATAGCGAATATGTACTGCCTCAGTACTTATCATCTATATAAGGTGATAATCGTGCTCTAATCATTAGATTCGAAAAAAAATTTTACTAATTTCTATGATGAACTAACGTATCACTGGCGACGTTGTAGTGGTTTCATCACAATAGCCGCAAGTTCTCTTGCAGTTAGTCTATAAAGAGGTTTGTTTACTAACTTCATAAACTCCTCTAGGTTTCGGAAACTGAAGGAGCAATTAGGTAGATATGAGGTAGGAGGTCAAATGAAAAAATTTACATACCTTTACAAATTCTTGCAGCTTTATACTGAGACAAATTGCTGGATCGATGTTGCAGTTAGATATCGCATCAGAACATCCACCGAAAAGTAAAAAAATGTTAATCTCAATAAATAATCTATGTTTGACTGCTTTAACAATAAAGCCAAACCAGCATTCTCCGTGCATAGACCGCAAGTTTTAGGACAGTTATCTGCTAGAATGGGCCTCCATGAGGGATGAGTGCACATATCAGGCTTTACCAAAGTACAATTAAATGGTGAATCTGGAAGTTTTACTTGCAAGCAAATTCTTATTCAGTATAACATACAAGTACAGTATGCATTTTTGATTGTTACGAAAGATGAAGGTAAGCTGTGATGTTTTCTCTTTAGCTTAATATAAACTGACGAAGAATCTCTTTAGGGTCATTGTATTTTTTGTGCTCGAGATAAAAACCTCTCATCTCTCTGTATGTAGTTTTTCTGGAATGAATAACTGTATGAGGTTATAAGAGGCATAGCATTGCGATTTAAGCCATTTTGACTCCAATAACTTTCCATAAGGAAGAGTTTGATAACTCATAGTGCATCGGATTAAGATTATTAACAAACCTTTTTTATTATCGCAATTATATTCGGGTGTAATACAACAATATCCACATGTCTTCGGGCATTTTTCGACGGCGAACTGTACGAGTTGTGGGTCCACTTGTTTAGCCGCATTCTGGAAAAATTCCATGATCAACAAGTTCTTGTAGACGACCTATGTGCTACGAAACAGTTCTGACCGTGTCAAAGTTCATTTCAATAAAAATTTTGTAGAGCCTATTTTATTACCTTTCGTAGCATTTTTATTCATTTTCTATTAACTATAATCACGTTATAATAGTGTTTCTATACTCCTAATGATGCTGAGTCAATCACAAAACTTTCAACCTCAGATAGGAGTTTTTGCGATTAACTCAGCATCGTTATGGATAAAATGACGCCTATAGCTTCTGATCAATTCTCAATTTAGTACCATAGTCATTTGGAGTTATGAGAGGTTCAACCTCATAGAAAGTGATTGTCGGGAGTCCACAAACAATCATCTTAAATCTATTAAGATAAAGCAGAAGTATAGCGAATCACATTCAAAAACCACCAGTTCTAATGTTTTACCTCTTAGATTTATAGCAGTATGTTTCCTCACTGTGTCGAGTAGAAGTATTGGGTTTAGGGCTCTACTAAGCCTACTGCCCGCTTCCTCATTATAAAAAGAATAGGTAAGAATGATCAAAACGCAGCCCTCATTCATAAAATAACATTGTCACTCAAGATTACTCTGTATCATGGAAACAGCAAATGATCAATAAAAGTTTTTTTCTACATTAAAAACCTCATTTTCTGAATTTTGTGTGAATTGACCACCGATAGCAACAGTTCTAGCTTACTGTACAGTTACAACCTTTCAGTAGTTTATAGAATTATGAAATGAGTACCAATTCATTAGTTGAGGTACTGAATACCGTTTACCTGATAACAATTTGTGTCTCGATCGTCTTCAGAATTCTCTCTAACCGGTTGCTTGAAAAACGTTGTACACAATCCATCTGATTTATCTTGACATTTTACTGCCTCATGAGTAAACTGCAAGAGTATCATTAGAAGAATTTTAAGGATTTCTTAACGAGTTACTAGTCATTCCATTCTATGAGCCTTATAGTTCAACGTCTTTAGAATCCGATGGCAACAGATGAGGGTAGTTTTTGACATTTTCAAATCATGCGATTGGGTAATGAACAAGTGTTCCTCGAAGGTATTCAGCCAACCTTTCGTTTACCATTATCCATTGCTGTACATCTTTCATCAATTATTGCCGCAGTAGCACTACAGACAAATACCGTATACACGATGACGTTCAACATTCTAAAACGTAACGTATCGATTGATTTGAGAATGTGAAGTGTAAATGAAATGAAAATCACTACTGAACGTAACGTATGTTTTTTTTGTCTTCTGTAGTGCTTTTATACGGTGTAAATTTGAATCGTTAAATTTACACTGAGGAGAAAAAAAAACGAGCAGCTGAACATCACGTAACGTCAAATTGTATGCATGATGTCATTCGTAACATGAAGTCCGTTTCTATTCTTGAATTCTGAACTAAAATTTCGATCAGCTGTTCGAATTCAACACAACTTTTCATCGTATAGCTTCTGCCGTACGTATTCTATATCGACCATCGACTATGAAGAATTTATTCTGACGTACAATTTAATATTCTGAAAGTTTTCTCATATTCAAAATGTTCTATGATCATTTGGCACGTTTCCATTGTATAGTCGTAAACAAATTTGGTTGGTTTCATTTTTTAAAAGATTGTCTAAACGGACCATTAGCTCGGTATTTTTCTTCAAAAAAAAACCTAGAGGGTTTCATAATGAGTATCTGGATTACAGTACACCATCTACAAGTTGAAGTGAATTGCTCATTAAGCTTCATTGACCGGCCAGACGTTATTTCTTCAACTACTGACCTGAATGAAGAAATGGAAATGCTTCCACAGTTATTCCGACTTATATTGCCAGTAGTTTGTTGTAAAATAAGATAAGCTTTAGCGTTGATCGAACCCTTGTGGCAGGATGCGCCAACGCATTCGTGTTCAACGTGACATCATGGAAATGATTGAGTGCAAGTTTGATCTACGCAGTGATTTGAGCTCACTACTCTCCATTACGTTAGTGCTGTTTCATCTAAAGAAAAATAAAAAAAGAATAAAATAAAAAAAAATTATTCCTTAAAATTACCTACACCCGAGGGATCATCAGCTTGGTAGGGCTGGGAAGTGGCCGCGTAACTGATCGGGTGTGCATCTCGCCATGACAACTTCACCACTGCGCCACTGCTCTTTTGAGTGGAATATACATATTTAGATTAACCTCATGAAAAGTAATGTGGATGGGGAAAAAACAATTCTTTAGTGGATTTTTTATGTCTAAAACTCCTCAGTAAATCTGTGAAGATATTTTGAGTAGATAAAGTAATAAAGATCGTGATCTCAAGACCTATTTGAGGATTCTGATGAGTTGAGTTGAATTCCTTAATTCAACCTAACCTTCTAACGCATAGGAATAAATGCGTAGGAATTATTCTAACTCATTATTACTTCAGCTTATTTACACTAATACATAAAAGCTCAAGATGTTGCTTTATAATGAAGCTTATTAAGGCTAGCATTTTTTCAGCCCTCCGGCTAAGCCCGCCAGCTTTTCAATTAAGATTTCAAAATCTCTGCAGTTACTGAAATGCCTATTCATTTAATCTGACGTTTCGTTAATATCGTGTGTTAACCGATCCCATTAAATACCTCCTGACGACAGTTCACCGTTCAACGTACCATTTACTAGTCCTCATTCATGTGATACTTCATTTGAGTCGAGTCAAAGCGATTTGAGGAAGAGGAAAATCGTGAGACTTAAACAACTTCAGAAATGTCACTGCTTTCAAATTATCGCTTTGAAAAAGTCGACACTATACAAGCGTCATCCAATTAGTCGCTGTGCTAATTTCGGATAAAAATCCATGAAAAGACTACTGTTAGAGGTGTTCAAATAGAATTGAGGAAAAAAAAAGTCGACGCGTGATTTTTTTTTCCAAATAGAAGCTTTGTTTGAGGTCGTCGAAACGAAAAAAAAGATCTGTTGATATTCAAATTCAATCGAAATGAAGTGGCATTTCGAGAGTTTGATTTCATGTTCGCCTCAGTTTAGTAAGTTTTGAAACCTCAACAATGAAAGCTTCTAAAGAAAGTATGCAAGCCAAGTGAGCGTTTAAAATTTTACTCGATCGAATTTGTTTAGCATCGCCGAAATAAGAGGAAGAATGAGGGCTTCTCCTTGTTGTACGTACGATTAGGACAGAACAAAGGGTAAATTATAAATTGAATGAGCAAAGATTAGTTGTGGCGCCGATCGATCGCTACAGAACGTACAACGCTTTGATCTGCTTCATGAGACCGCCGCGTAGGTGATTAAGTATATTCAAATGAAATATTCACTTTTATAGCAAGTCATTGAGAGTCGAATGTGAGTTCGGCTACAATGCCAGCCACGTCGTCCGTCCTTCAGCGGTCGGTGAATCGGTGCCAGAGTAATCTGAAAGGTTAAGCGGCACTGAGTTAACAACAAACTGATCCTCTCAAGTTATTGTATGTCCTTATCCATTAATTTCCTCACTATTCTTATAACAAAATTGCTAAAAATATCTAAAGCCGCCTCACACAGCAAGCGCAAGAAAAATCGTGTGTGAAAGCTACTGGTGCTTCCTCACCTCACTGTATTGGCTTATGATATTCTTATTCTAAAGTTACGAAATAAAAAAAAAACTAATTATCACACGAAAACCCTCAATGAGTTATAGCTTTAAGAGATAAATGAAATTT
>KN716707.1:33403-53073 GCA_000816705.1 Dictyocaulus viviparus | reverse complement strand
ATATTTTGTTTTTTTTTATTGATTAATAACGTACATTAGTTGATTGAAAGACAGTCGGACAAAAAAGGTATGTTTGAGGAATGATTAGGTAAACAAATTTACCGAAGGATTGGGGCAATGTGTAGATCATACTTCAGCACGCTTAACATTTATTCATCTGAATATACAGCTTTCCATTCAATCGAGGTTGCTTGCTAGAATAATCGAATTAGTCTCGCTCACAGTAGAGTTAATCGTACTTACATCCTTAATGATGCTGAGTTAATCACAAAACTTGGAACCTCATGCGGTACTCGAACTTGAATCTATGGATGTCCAATCTGTTATGCTACCTATTGCACTAACAAAGCCCTCGCTATTCCCTCACCCAATGCTTCACTTATTTTCCATACTTTGTTAGAATGTGTGTTTGGTTTTAATAATGCGTTATGGTGGTCTACCTCTATAAGTTTTGCTGATTTTCTGAAATTCCCTCTATATCAATTTACAGTCCTTAGAGGCATGGAGGTAGCAAGCACCGTCTGCGACTTACTACAAAACAATCCTCACTAGTGTGAAGAACGTTTATCAACGTATAATGAAGAAGAAGAAAAAATATCCATAAGAGTCATACGCTTTTGTTTGAGTTCAAACTAATAACCGTGATTTTTTTTACGCACTCCACCTCATAGTTGTCGATATAGCTAATGTTCTGGCACTATAGCCATACAAATTAGAACGAATAACTTAATGAGGTACAAAATAACAATAAGAATGAAGCTAAGACAAAAAAAAAACGTCATGCTCTTTGTTTGACTCATTGGCTTGAAAACAAACTATAAGTCAAGATGTATCCTTCGAAACCTCAAAATTGTAGTAGTACAAAAAAATCGACACAGCTCTTCTGAAACGACAATCACTGATTGGTTACTTTTAAGTGATGATAATATCAATAAACAATGCAGCCTTACGGTATAAGTAATGGTAGATCAATTTCACCGGGATTTGAAAACAAAAAGTTCCCCACTTATCACAACATTAAGTGTAATGGAAGTTGTTGTTGTTATTTGTGTACTTATATGCACAGTGTGTAATTTTAATGCCCCAGGCGTCGACAAAAAAAGCATCATTAAGCAAAGGGAGAAGATTAATGGGCAAGATCTAATCGATTAAGTTTGATACTGTATTTGACTAGAAAAAATTCCACTGCTGTTCTTGACTCAGCTCAAAAATCCGGACAAGATACATGTTCCTTTAATCTTTGTCAGTTTTTTCCTCCTCAAGTTAGCATTTCACTTCATTCGTGTCATCAATGATTTTATTCAGCTGCACTTTTCTGCTTTCATGCTTCTCTCCTCGCACTCACTTCTGTAATCGATTTTTTTTCTCCTGTATCTAAACGATAAAACTAAAGTGATAAGTTGATAACTAAAGAATGAATGTATGACTGTGCCTAAGCCAAAGATTTGCTTTATCAATATTTTTAAATTTTTTTGGGATTACTGTAGGACCAATCAGCTGACGGCTTGGTAGCTAGCTGGTCAGGAGTGTTCTGCTCCAATCGGTGAGCGGTAAAGCTGTAGCAAGCACACGTATGAGCACACATATCTACTACGTACAATATGGGACCTCCTCATTTTTCACCACACTTCTCCATCGATTAGATTTTGATCTCGTAATAAATATTGCCTAACATTAATTATGTCAAAAACTTGCCTTTTTTTTGCCTCACCATTTGAATTTTTGTGATTGAAATGCAAGGCCCTGTCCTCCTGGATACTTTACGAATGTAAAATAGCATATTTTATTTAAATAGCTCCATGAAGAGTATTTATGAGTGATGAGGTGATGAGATCATAAGGCAAAATTTTTATGATAATTACCTTAATATAACATTTAGTCCAACATTATTATAACCTTTTGATCTCCCTTAGCAATAAGCAGTTTTTTTTTTGTGAGAAACGAAAGAGGAAATGAGTGAAATTGTGACTCGCTTTTTCTTGAGCTTCTTCGAATAAGGAATGTCTTACAAAAATACCCCAAGAACTATTTTGCAATATAAAAAACTATGTTTACTAAATGAAAATTTTACTAAAAAATAAGTGTATATTTAATTGTGAAATGATTAAAAATGAAGAATGTATTTATTACTAGGTGGAACGATTTCAAGTGGTTGAAAGAGATTGAAAAGCTTAACGCATTTTCATTTCGATTCTCTTGAGGATCAATCCTCTTCAAAACGAGGAGGATGCTTTTTCTGTGTTTCGTTGTTTTCAGTTTTTCGTGAAGCTGCAGAATTTTTTTTTCCTCTTCGGATTGGAGTTATTGTTTTAACAGATAAAGCTGAAGGAAAAAATTCACTCAAAATGATCGAAGTCGAGTTTCTCACGTTCATTAAGACCGGTAGAATAAAAGACCATTTCATTGCTTTTGTTTAAGCCCTGTTGTTGATTTTTGTTCAAATCAATCAATATATGATAATATGAGATTTTAAGGAAATTTCCTTGAGGACAATTCTTAACAGTTCCATTCCGGTGCTGCTGTTGTTGATCTACCAGATTTTCAATGTTCCTCTTTTTCTTTTTCAAATCAACAGTGTTTATTTTTCTAGAAGCTTCACTGTCCCACAGATCCGCATTTATCGTTAAATGAATAATTTCAATTGAGTGTATGCGGCTTTTTCTATGCTTATGAAATTAAAAGCTTCTAGAAAAATATCGTAAATCGTAAGAAAAAAAACCACACAGATACCTATCACGAGAAATTTCACATCTTTTAAAGCTTTTTTTCTATTGTGTGTTTTTTTTTTCATGTGAAAAACTGAAAAAGCTTTTGATCAGAGTTGCACTTTCCAACTAGCTTTTCCCTCGGCTTCTATTCACGTGCATTTTGTCGAATGATGAGTTCAAAATGTTTCACTTACCCTCACAAGGATGTTTAGGATATTCTGCTTCTTCTTGTAAGGCAGCGATCCATTTTTTCGTCACCTACAGCTTTGATTTGATCTATGAAGATTGCGTGATCTCAACACTTAAGAAGTGGTGGCTGAGGAAGGATATCAAAGTAGCAATTTCATCTTTTAGCCGATTTTTTCTTTACCTTAATCATAGAGCAAAATAAACAACACGAGAAACTGCTCATCACCACTTCACCGGCTTTCGCTCCGGAAGAAGTCGTTAGAATACGTCAGACGTTATCTACTTCATCTCATAATTCCCATCCACTTTTCGTGTGCGCGATTTGTGGACGTCGGATGCTCCACAAAACTGCTCTCACTAAGAGTGCAGATCAAAGAAAATACAAAATTTTGTTGCAATTATTCTAATTGAGTCCTGAAAAATCACTTGAGTTACAAAACCTTTAAGCATGACATTCACTTCCAGAATCGAATCACATCATTTACAAAACACTTGATTTACAGCATTTTCGGAAGAGCGTCTAGTTCTGTAATTCAAATATCCAAGATGACCGCTTTTTTTTTGAGGGAGATGGTGAACATAATCGAAAATTACATTATGCAAATTTTTGCCTCAACGAGTTCATCAGTATAGCAATAATTCTACAGCTGGTACGTCGGTCACGGTGTTCGTTGACATTTTTTCATATTTGCACTTATTATAACGAATTTTTGATGTTATCGATTTGAAGACTTCTTAAAGATCACTTTGACAAGATAGACGACAATAATAAAAATAAAACAGTTAAAAAAGACTTGCCACTTCTTCCCTCCATCGGCTCTACTGACACTGATGAGAACCCTCACCACTTGTCATTAATATCACACCGATTAGAGGTTAAAAAAGCACATACCCTCCTTTCTCGTACCTTTCCTCAACATTTCTACGTCTTGATGTCCATACGACTCTCTATACCTCTCATATATTATTGCGTTAGATTCCTTTGTATTTAATAAAAAATTATTTATCCATGTTTGAGGTACATCACTCAAGTTTGACACAAACCATACGACTACCGAACCCGAGCCAACATAGCACGCGCTATTTCTAGAATTTCCAATGGCCATTCATTTTAAAATTCTAATTTCCATAGCTTGGTAATTTGAATAGCGTGAGTTAATAACTTTTGCTCTACCTCTTGAGTTATCACATTATCATCACCAATCTCGTCAACAGTTTGTATTTCTATCATAGTTTGCTCTGTATGCCAGTTGTCTGGTACTAAAGGAGGAGGTAAGCTTGATTAGCATATTATGAATTATCACTGTCATTCCATCCGTAATCTCTTGTAGATCTTTCATTTTCACTGTTCTTTTTCCTCTAGAAGCAATTGATAACTCACTACCTCTGATTAATATTACAGTAATGGAAATTTGAGGAAAAGCATCACTAGTGATCACAAATAAACAACGTATCCTCGTTAGTGAGCATTAACGAATTTCCTAGTTGAGGATAATTTGTTGGCTCGACTCAAATGAACGACATCAAAAATTTCCTCTACCACTATAATTTATTACTGCACTTTTTTAAAAAACATCTTACAATGTATATCAGGAGAATGAATGATAAGGCTTCACCATGAAATGAGTGTAATTATTGTTGATAGATGAGGTTTTCTGTTATTATTGTTGGTAGAACATATGGATTTCCTATAGCAAATGGAGTTCTAATTTGCTATTTACTCTAATAGACCTCACTCTCCTCACTTATTTGTTAGTGTCTTAATTATTCAGCTTTATGGTTCTATAAACACAGGATGCGATATGTATACGTGCTTCCGGATTGTGATTAATTTCCTCTCCACCACTAATTGGTATACTCATCATAACTCATCGTACCAAACAAATCAAGAATCTCTCATAAAATGAGTCAATAAACAAAAAAAAACAACAACGAAAAATTGTATTCTCGTTTTTGAACGAAAATTCTCGGATTCGTCTCGTACCACCTTATTCTAGAAGATTGCTTTTCTTGAAGATTTTACTACCATAGATTTTGATAGGCTGGATGTTTTCACGGTAACTCATAGAACTCAATGATGAGGAATTTTGTCACTACTTTTTTGTCACTTTTGATTTTTCAACGACATTATCATTTAAGCTGCTTTAGTCCTCACTACAGAAATTTTTCGTATTCCGTTTCGATAATGTGATGTGAAAAAAAATTCCCTCGTGACTTTTCATTATGGAAGCTAGTTGATGTCATGAGGATCTTCAGCGTCGACCTCTAGACGTCATGAGGATCTTCAGCGTCGATCTCTAGACCGTTAATTTTCATTTCCTTGAACCAATTTCTTCTGGAACCTTCAAATTTTCAAATTTTATTAGTTTTTAAGCAATGATGGTTAATCTCACAAAATGGCTTCTATTTTTATTTGTGTTATCTTGTTTATCAGTGATTAAGATATCAACAACATTCTGCTCTATGAAATATACTCAACACCATGATGCTTATAAGAATCAACTTCACTTAATGAACCGATGCTTTTTTTCCTAAGCCATAATTAATTAATAATTATAAGTCCAATCGAACAAAATTTTCACCTCCTCAATCCTCCTCGACGATGTTTAAAAGCCTCAACGGATTCATATTACAATGAATTTAAATTCAAGTTTTACCGTATAAGTCATGTTCTTTGGGTAGATTCAAATATGGTAGTGATCTACAACACATACAGTAATCTTATCGATTTCTATTACAATAATTACTCAACAACATAGTGAGTGCTTTATGCAAAAAGCTTCATAGAATTAATTCTGGACACATTCAATGTCGATGTTACATATCGTTCCTCATTTGCAACCTCATTTGAATATGATTTCAAACTTAGTGCATTTATTTTATTTCATACTGTTCTACCTGTTCATTTAGTTTCTTAGATTTTTGAGGAAATAAACATTTTTTCCTATATTTTTGAATAAATAATGTTTTATATGATGAAATGTTCATTCAAACTTAATGAATGAAAATAAGTTGTTCACGTGAATTAGGTAACAAACACCTCATGAACTCAAAGAGGTAGTATGTCATTTGAAATGTATGCAGAATTTTTTTAGACTTGTCAATTCTTATTCAGTCAGAAAATTTCAAATATCATTGATTGTTAGAAGCCTTTTTTTTCTTTTGAGAACCAGTTCACCATCATGTTGTTCATCATTTTCAACATTCACTAAATGTTTTGAATACACATTAAAATGTTGCCCTCATGTTGATCGAGAAACAATCGATTTTGTTTCCCTCAAATCACACAGCATACATTTTGTGATTTGAAGTTAATTGTGATCACATTTGTAACTCTTTCCTCTAGCCTAAATAACCAAATCCTCCATAAATGACCTCAATTGTAATCCATAAAAACATAGAATTTTAGAGGTTAGAGTTGAGTTTCTTACATACAAACGATTGGACATTGCTAAACAACCTGTGAGGTTATTGATAGATCAATTTTTGCTTCTCTTATGGACATAACTTAAAACGAAATCCTTGACTATGTGAGTTTAATGTGCCGTTTTTACCACCTGATCCATTTCTTTATCATTTAGACCTTCTGATACGTTATCAGTCGTATTCAAACGCGAATTTACAGTGTTTATAACTTACAAAGAGGATTTTTTAATATTTAGAATTACCTCAGTGACTTGCAGTGAGGATGACAGTGTGAAAAAGATTACCATAGAACGTTATCAGAAGATTCATCATCAGCTGGAAAAGGGAGCTTATTCTCAGTTCAGAATTATGATAGCTTTTCAATGTTGAACAGACTATTAGTCGGATTGTGATCTAATGATCTTTAACAACATAATTATGACAAACCTCATAAGTTATCACTCATGTATAACACCAGTTAGTCAATGACCTCTTCCCTTAAACTTTTCTTCACCTTACTTTTCACTGTCCTCACTGATCCAACGAACGCTTTCCCATCATGTCGCCTCTCAAAATTTCTTACAAATATATTATAGTGTTTGCTCTCCTTGTATATAATAATGATCTATTTGTCTAAGTTTGAGGTACATCAGTCAACTTTGAGATAAGTCATACGGCTACCGGGCTCGAACCACTATAGACTGCATATGCAAATGATCGAGTTACATTTGTAAATAGCAGCTCAAATAGGTGCTAAAGCATTTTTCTAGGGTTTCCCAGAGTCTAAATACTTAAATACCTCTTCTGCCAAACACTTTGTGAGGCAAATTATTTTCAGACTATGATTTTTTCCTCTGTTATTACAAAAATAAAGTAATTCTGTTGTATGATTTTCTAGCTTTCTACATTCGTTTTTATATTTACCATTATTAATGACATCACTTTCATAACAAATCGATATTAAAATGTTATTATAATGCTAATTTTTTTAAATGGTTAATGTTTAATCAGCTTCAGACTTTTTCATAGTATGAGGTAGATTGTAGAGATACTCATGGATTGACGGCAACACATAGAAAATCGACTGAGGGTAGGGAGTGACAATGTCTCGTAATCACTCATAACCATTGCTTATTTAGATATTTATGATTGAATTTTAGTTATTTTTGAAACGTTTTACTTATTTCTATTGTAGTTGTTTATTTTAAAACAGTTTCTAGTTGTACTAAGCGATAAATATTTATTTTTAACGAATTGATCTACAATATAATTGAAATTAAACTACGTCATTTAACTCATTTCAGTTAAGACTAAAATATTTAACTCAATCAATATTACAATCCTTCTGTTCTGACGGCATGGAAATCACCCTGAACGTTGGCCATCACAAACTGAGCACCGTGATTTGTCATTGTCTGGGGTTACGTAGCACAATAGTCGTAGCGAGTGCTATGTGAAGCCCATCACTACACTATCGATCCATCGATTTTTTCACTTGAACAAACCAACCCGTCTATTTTTCCGAGAATATTTGATCGGCATCGATACTTAATTGAGGAGCAGTTGAATACCTCAAATCATAGACGGCTCATCTAAATATGAAGAAATAGTCTACATTCTTGTGAATTATGCTAATTTGCATAAAATTCAGACGGTATGGACTTATGCCCAGAGGAAACAATACGAAACAAGTACATACGTTGTCGGTAAAATAGTCAATATGCGAATTTCTTTGAAACTTATTAGTAACATAATGTCTTCTGCTTGAACGCCATTGGTATTTCAAATGCAGGTGGTCTTTAGAATTCTTTTATTGGTGCTTAATCACTTCTTGTTTTTTTTTTTTGATGCTTTCTTCAATAGTAATAATAGCGTAATAAAAATAATTAATCATTACTAATTTTTTCGTTTTCATTAACAGATTACATTCAAATGGGGACGAGGCGGATGTGTCACAATGACACACACGTCTGAATCAGTTCGCTGCCGCTCCTAGGCTTATCAAACCGTCATCGCTCCGAAGTTGATAACTTGATACTATAGCAATTTGAATAAGATGAGCAGAACTGACTCGAGAAAGGTTAATCAACTTAAGTCACTGTACAGATCAGCTTCACATTCAACCATCTCCACGATATCACGTTGAACACGAATGCGTAGGCGTATCTTGCCACAAGTAATTTGATCTACATCAACCTTATCCCATCTTATCTTGTCTTACACCGAATACACTTAAGTTTCTTATTAAAATAGAAGCTTCAATAATCTTGAGTGATTTTTATCGTTACGAAAATGAGGGAGTCTGAGGAGTGTGGCAGTAGTATACGGTATGATCGTGTGTTAGAGACCTGATAACTAATTTATATTGGATTCGCGATCCCTATTATTTCATAGTTCACACGAATATTGGTTTCCAATAATCCGATGCAATATGAGTATTTAAGAAGAAAAGCCAATGAAAAAAAAAACGTATTAAATATTCTCGTAAATTAATTTTACCATTCAATTTTGATTTCCTCTTGTTATGCTTGTAATAGGAACTCAATTCATGTTGCATCAAAATCTAAGTTAGAAAATTTTGCTGTTTATGCCTCCTGTAGAAGAGAGCATAAAGCTGTAGTAGAAATTTGTCAAGATGTCGTGCACATGGTAGTTTTCTTTCTGGCCCTAGGTATACTAATCCCGACATCGTTCCAAGGTCCGTCAGTTGGTACCACTGAGCTCTTAGAAGTTACGCAACAATGACTTGGTAAAGATTGCTCAGCTTTAGTCCTAGTCGAATTTGATCAACACCACGGTTCGACATTGAAGGTATGGTGTATCCTAGAGAGATTCATCAACGACAAAACTTATCTTACCCTTTCTTTGTATGTTTTTCCTGGCCTATAAGTGCACTTGCGATAGTACTTGACATAGTACTACTTAAAGATTTTTTAACTAAAAAGTCTCGTGTACCTCGACCACTTCTCAGCAATCAATATGAAAAGTTCAGAATACTGTTCCTCTAGACTCGTCAAAAAAAATGTAACTTTTTTGTTATCACTACTAACGTCACTACTAACTCTACTCCAATTTTCTTTCAGTGACCTCATATTAGACTCAAAAATCTTACAAATAACCATAGTGAACTCATATTTATTCTGTGAGCTCAGATATATTTAATTCATTCAACTGAACTTGATTTTTCCTCTATTGAGCTAAATTATGGACTTCTAAATTTTTTATTGGAACAGCGATTTTATATTAAACATTTCTAGCAATTTTTTTCGAGTTCAATACTTTTTCAGCAATGTCAGCCTCATTTTCGAGGTTTAGTACAAGTGTGTATACTTGGATTCCAAAGGGACTGAAAGTACACCGAATTTTTTTTGTCCACCTCAACTTTACCTCAATTTTATGACATTAGTATGAATGGCGTATATGATGAGTTTCTGGACTACTTGATGAATGGACCATCGTAATTTTGTGTTGAAATAAAGCCTATTCTCATACTGGACAATAGAGAAAGTATTTTCGCTTTGCTTTCTCCTTTATTTAAAATATCTGCTTCTTTATGATCTCATTTATACGTGTGACAATCGATATAACTCGACCGTAGATCAATTACGAAACGAGTAACACGATGAAATCGTGAAGTTTTCAGGACTGTACTGGCTCGGTACCGCATACGGCTTACGACTAATATTCTAAATTATTACTATTGTAATATTTTTCACTTTATCATGAGGAATCATTAATCTACAGGTTGAATGAACCATTACTGCTCAGCATTCAAACATTCCTTTCTTTTTTTGGTACAGATTCTTTGTTTAGCATGGTTAAAAAATTAATTTGACTCAATGAGGTGACAGAATATATTTTTTCACAAACTCTGATAGGTTATATGGTACATATATTTGCATAATTTGTATCCATGCAATACTGAGTCAATCACAAAACCTCAGCCGTGATTCGGTACCGTACCTCACAAACACCCGCTCTGATGTTCGATTATAGCCCTTAATGGGAAATTGTTGGTAAAAATAAGTGATGCATTGAGTGATGTTAGATCTAGGAACTTGATAGTGCAATCGGTATCGTACAAGACCGGAAATCTTTCAAATTCGGGTTTATGTCCTCTCTGAGGTTCTAAGAACCTGTTTAAACCTCATATTATCTGTTACATCGATACTTCCTCTTATTATCCGCCTATTAAATCACGTAGTGAAATAATATTAAGTAAAATAAAAATATTTGTTACAGAACGAATGAAAAGCAAATGCGTTGTGTGTCGTCTCATCGAAAGCAATGGAGAAACAGGCCATGGGCGAGTACAACTTCGTCATCACATGAGTGGTAAGGTTTTTTCTCCTCAATACTGTAAGAGGAAAAATCAATGAGCGGATCACGGCTCACGAAAAAAATTGTGGAGATGCAGCTGGCCTGGCCTGGATATTAGGCGGCAAGAGCATTCTGGGAATGTGGGTGATTGTTGGCAGCGACAGTAAAAATAGTTGTCATATGTGTTTTTGACTGATGAGTTCAAATCCTTACCTCGACTTCCACTAAATTTTTGCGCTTTGCGAATCAATTGTGACCTGTTGAGTGACTCTGGTGAGGAAAAAACGAATGCAAGAATCACCTCAAATTATTTTCTCTTTTTACGCGATAGTTATGCCTTTTTGCAAGCGATAAGCTTAAAGTGAATCATATTGTGAAATTTTCGCCAAACATTCCTCGTGATTTTCAAATGAGGAAATCTATAAGGGAGAATTTGAACGAATATGGTGTCATTATTGAGGATCATTATGCAGCGTCGCCTAAATAGTTGTGTTAAAGAGCATGTCTATAACTCACTCACTTCGATGTGACGACATCCATTGAAATTCCTCATAAGTGCTTCTGGAGTACACCCAATTATATGTGGTTGATCATCCGTATAGCGAGATAATTGGATAGAATGAAACAGAGGGAGAGAAAGAGGTGGAGGCGAAAGAGGTGGAAAACAAAGAGAGAAACGATGTGAAGGAAAAAACATATTAAGGAAAGGAGTGAACGTGAAAGTAGAGAAAGACCTTATCATTTTTTTTCGAAATTCAATATATTGACCTCGTGTTTCTTATCTGAATATGGGAATAGTGTTGTTTTTTTTTTCACTGTCTCCTCCATTTCACTCATATGCTTTTGCACTTTTTATGGATTCTTCCTAACTATTTCATAGCTTATCATCCGTTTTCGTTATGTATTAATCTATTCGGCTAAACGACATCAAGCTTAAAAGCTTGACGAAAAAAATTGATCTTTTCAGTGTTTAGGTCGTTTTCCTCAATCGATATATGATTATCCTCATCGTTATATTTTTACGATTTCCTCGTCTTGTTGGTTTCCGTTTTTCATTTAAGATTGATCTCAAACAAATCTATTAAATGAGAAGAAAATTAATGGTAATAGAAATCAACTGTTAATCAATCTTGAAAAATTTTCGAGCGATATTTCATACCGTTTTTGCTTTCTCTTTTGTCTTCGTTGTTGTTTTTTTTTCTTCTTTAAGAAGAGGTCGTAGAACAAATGTGATTTATGTTTATTGACAGCTTGCCTCGTTTACATTTAACCGAATAAAGCAATGTACTTTACGAACGACAATAGATTGAGTCGTATTTTGACTCATTTTGATAATAAGGAAAAGCTGCCTACCATTTAAACGATAAGCCTTAACATTCTGTGTTACAGCTGGATTGAAATGTTTTTAAATTTTCTCTTATTCTTCGTCTTCAGCTATTCATTGAGTATATTCGACCGCATTTTTTATAATGCTGAATAGTTGAGTGCTTCTAGGAAAAATTCGATGTTTACCAAAGTTAATTTGAGGTCATTAACGTGGATATGGATTCGCTACGGCTGCTTCTCATTTGTTGTGTAGATCGACAACTGGTAGCGGATCTTTAAAGGATAAAGATAAGTATTGGCGTAATCTACCTCTTTATGAGGAGAATGCCACCCATTCCTCGTCTTTGTAGTGAAGGTGTTTTGAACGGAAATGGTCTGTACAATGACTTAAGTGGACCAGTCTGTTTCGAAATTTTTGAATTCTGGAAATAAAAAAAAACAACTGTCAACAATGAAAACTTTGATGATTTTCGTTTTTGTTTTTTGCTTTCACTATTCATTAATAGACGTAATTGGAGAAATTTGAATATATTGATCACTGAAAGATCATCATGAGCAACAAGCAGCATGCTTGGTTTTTTCTTTGTCATTTATTGGTTTCAACTTCTGAAGTATCAATTGGTCCCAGAAGAACGTCAACAGACACATCGAAACCACGATTGGCACACGAATTGAGGAAGAAGCCGTAATGTAATAAAACTCATCAACATAATGAACGAAATCGTCAATGTGGTTCTCAATGAATGAATTCATACCGATGCTTTGTCGACGTTGCAAAAATGTTCAATACAAAATTATATTATCATTTTATTGCTATAGATTTTTTACAAAGAATATGAGAAATGCTGTAAATCTCATGAGACGAGGTCTACTAATCCGTAACTCAAACCGAATCTCTTCACGTCGTTTTTTTTTCCTTCTCGCTTGACTTCAAAGGAAAACAAATTCTTGTTGTTTCACAACGACAACGACTACATCGCTTTTATAGAGATCGTCTCCATAAAATCGCAAGTTCAAAAACTATCTTGAAAATGAAATTGAGAATGTTTTAGATTGATGCGTCCTCACAAGTGACAGACAACATTCGAATATTTTGCACTTAGAAATCTTTTCTGAAAAGCCTTTTCAAAGAAAAGGATTCTTGAATCGACTCAGAGCAGATTAGGATATATTCTGAAAAGCTGAAAAGACATTTTCCATGTCCGTTGACTTTTACCAATTATCACATCAACAATTCCTTCCCACAACAAAAGAACAATGACAGCATCCAATAACGTGAGGTGGAAGTCAGCTTTTATTCAAATTTGTTCAACGAAACCATTTTCTTGTCTTTAAAGCATACCAGTAAACGAATGTTTCATTCAACTTTATCTCGATTACGTTTTTGATACACGGATTTGATCTTGTCAGCCTCATCACTCAAACAACCCTCGATTATTACAAGAGGAAACTACGTCATATATTTCCGATAAAAGTAAACCACGTAGAGCTGTTGTATGATTCTGAAAACTGGTAATACAATTTCGTTGTACAATACTGAAAATCGACAAGATATCAAAAATTATTGCCCCAAATTTTCGGCGGTTAATGATGGTTTGGGAAGATTTTATCGATTTTCCTCAACAGATTTCGTAGAACATTGAACAAAGAGGAGGTGAGGAGGCATTTGTTCGTCATTATAAGAAACAAATTCACAACAGTCAATTTTGCAACATTTTCAAAAAATCCGCGAAAATACGGTATTTTTGTTTAACGAAGGGATATTTGATCTCATGCAAAATTTGCATAAACTTTTTGACCACCAACCAATCATTCAACTGCCGAACAATTATATTCACATTGATAGTCAACCACTCGAACGTTTGCCTCTATGTGAGGACAATTTAACTCTACATGACATCTTATATTTCAAGATAACATAATGAGTTAAAATTAGTTGTTTTCTTGGCTTATTTCTCAAAAATGAATGGCTATTAAGCTCAATAAATAGGAAACAACCGCTCATAAGAAGTTAGCATTAGATTAAGGTAAACAATTATATTCCTTCAAGCACAATTCCTCATTTCTCTGACTCATTTCTGTTATAACATTTTCTTTCACTCGTCAGTGAAACCACAGAAGATAACACGTAACGTAATCAAATTCTATATGATCAATATTTTCTTATGTATTTCATATTATAAATCTAAGAATAGTAGAAATTCAACAGGAAAAGTTGAGGTCATTGCTAGTGATGTTGAGAATGAGTTGGCTACTTTGAGGACAGTGCTAAGGATATTGAGAACGAGTTGGCTACGTCAACCATATACACAATGATGAGAATAGTTTGCAAAATGTTATTCTGATAATCATTATCCAATCAGTGTCACGTAAACAACAAGTAGTTCAAGAAGATCACCAATCGTCCATCAGTTTCCATTACTGAAATCCTTAACGAGTGAAATGTGTTGCTGTTCAGGCTCTTCAAATGAACAGCCTACATTGAACAATTTCTTTGCTCCACGTGATTCAGATGATTACAGAGAGCGTTGGCGATCTCTTTAGTGCTTTAAGGACCAAGAGAAAAGCGGACAGATACGGTGGATGTCTATATATGATTGTGCTTGGTTCATCTGCTTATTATTTTTCAGATCCTGATAGTAGATCTAATATCGGCTACTGTTCTTGTTCAATTCATAAAGCAAAGCTCTGAAGGGACTAAAATCGCCACCCTCATTTTTATTCATCAATATTGTCGTCTACACTTTACGTTCTTTGATAGGTCATCGTTTGAGGGCATTTCACTAGTTCAAATTGTGTTATTAAATTGAGCTTTGATCTCTAACTCTTTGGGAACTCTTTGGGCAATTTATTGAATAAAATTGATAATAAGAACTCCACATAACTCGACCTCGTTCTTCAACATATCTCCAATGTTCTGCAGCTGTTTTTTTTTTTGATTTGCGTTCCAAATCGATCTTGTTTATGAACTCGACACATCCTTACTGTTATGATTTTCTATTCCTCAATCATTATAATACGTAGAATCCAGTATTTTTTTAAATTGGTCCGAGCCTCTTTTTTTCCTGTAGTTTGAAAAGCTGCTGTATATTTCATCATTGAAATGGGAGGAGTTGTTTGGGCTTTTAACCGTCAAAAACGGCCTCATTTGGTCACAAACTCCACCCCTCTCACAATTTCGCTGACTGTTGCATTTGAAACACTTCACACTGTCCATATATTTGTTTGTTTGTTTATTTTGCAAATTTATACATTTCTTACCTACTTTTTAAAATGTTATCTGGACTTATTAGTTAGCTAGTAAACAAAAATACATATTCTCACTAACTTCTATTTTGTTTACTAGTAAACAAGCAAAAGTTGGCTCTAATTTCCATGTCCACTAAAATATCTTTTTCTAACTCTCCATGTCTAACTAATCACATTCGTTTTTTCTATTCCATATGCCAACCAATACTATCGAGGAGGGAAACGAAGCAGAACTCAAGACTCTTTTCGTTGTTGATTTTGATTTCTTTCCAGCAAACAAACTCTCTTATAATTCTAGAATGCAGCAGTTTTGTATTAATGGAAAAAAAAAACTATGTTAGTATAAAACTTCTCTATTGAAATTCGATATTACAATATAATACAGCAATAATTGAAGAGAATTACATTTGAAAAGTAGAGCGAGAGAAAAAAGAAAAACATAATAGAATTAATGCTTATTTGTAGTCTGAACGTCAAAATATCCAACTGATTTCGTTTTTCAATTCGTTTCGTTGAAATGTTAATTTGTCATGACATCATCATCATCTATTGTCATAACAATAATGAGGTGATAAGTGAGGTATATAAAGGATGAGAATGAAATTTTTTCTCTTCGTCATAGATTCGATTAAGCTCCTTGTCTTATAAGGTAATCAATAGAACCGATCTACACATACATCAACGATAATCCCATCGTTACACGTTTCTGGACATTCTCTTATTTCAGTCAAGCATAAAAAATCGCATTCATAACGAATCCTGGTCGAATAGCACTAAAATATTCTTTCTATTCAGTTGATAAATTCGTAAAAATGAACGAAATCAAGCGATAAATATTCACCTCACGTATTTCAAATGACGGTTCACGTGTGTACCGTGGGACTTTTTTTTCTAACTGGAGCGCGCTTTTTTTTCCCGTTTTTATAAACAGTTTTTATCTATCATCAATAAATTCCATTTAATACTTTATCATTTTTAGTGCATATCACTTTTAAATGATAGCATATCACTATCCCAATCAATTGTTTCAATTAAATTCATCCTTCATGTCCTTCTAACTTGATCCCCATCAATTTTTATCGCTATCTTTCCAAACGATTTGTTACAATCGAGCAGTTTTTTTTCATTGGAGCATCACATTCATTCATTCATTTCAATCGTGACAAGTATATAAGATGAGCTTTGGTGTTGATAAATTTGTGTTGCGGCATTCGCCTACGCATTCGTGTTCAATGTGGATGACGTGAAAGTGATTGAATGTGAGTCCAGTCTGTATATTGATTTGAGTTAATCACTATTTATCAAATCAGTGCTGTTTATCGTAACCCATTACACCAATTTACGGATCTCACAAGATGTCGAGATTACTAGGTTAGGTAGTAGTGGCCATGAACTTTGAATGAGTTTTCATGCACTGGATTCGAGCCTCCGTATCACTGTGGCACCACCTCATTCAGTGGCGCCGTTTATGACATGCATTTGAATGCTTTATGTCTTTACAACACATGGAAAATCTTAAGGCAGAATTTATCGAATCAATACAGATACAGATATGACTATTGATCGATATCCTCGACATAAAGAGGTTATTTATTCGAATGTTTGATGCTTAAATGTTTATATGTTTACCGACGACGCCATATCGTTTTCCATTTCACCATCCGTTATGCTTTAAAGTTTTTTTTTCTTCTTTTTTTTTGATAGAAAAATGATTTTTCGTTCTTCTCTTCACAACCGAGACGGAAGTTGACCGAAAAACTTCCTATTTTCTTTCAATTATTTTATATCTGTAGAATTTTTTTTCTAAATTACTAGTAGAAAAAAACTCGTAGTATTATAAAAATTATTCATATAATGCATATGTAACGAAAAGCTGTTTGTAAAAAAAAACTATTCCAAGCCTCATATTTACCTCAAGAGGCAAAAAAAACTGCACGTTATGTCTCATCTGTCCATTTTCAATTCATCAATCAATAAGTATCATTTGTGTACTATTGTAATAATATAGGAAAACAATCGATTTCTATTGTAAACATATTGTTTTTAGATAATAAAAGGCTTCTAAATTTATTATTAATATGTTATTTGTTTTTTCTTTTTATTATTTGTTTTTCTTATTGATTTTTATTGAACACTCGATTTTCTCAAATCTCCTATTTTTTTTAGTTTATTGATTTATTTTCCTTTAATATTTGATCTTTCTGTGTTTTTTTCTTTCGTTTCAAATTGCTTAACAGCATTACCAGTTCACATAACAAAAAAAATCAAAAAATTTGTAGCTTTGAATGCTCTGCTTTTTTTTCCCTCCTTTAAACCTCATCCGACTAGAATTTGAAAATGTATGACATAGAAAGCGAAAAAAAAAATCGTTAGGTGGTATTTAAAAAAGTAAAAACTTCATAGAAAAGCGGGTACTATGAAGGTAAGTATTTTATATGGATGAGTCACACTATTTTTCAAACCTCAATCAGTACTCGAACTTGCATCGTACAGCATTCCAGTCTAATGTGCTATCGATTGCACAATTGAGCTTCATACAGTGAGGTGACCACTCTAAATTCACTGAAAATTTTTGTTAATCTGTCAACACAATGTCGTAAACAAGTGAGAACTAGCGCATCTGTTTTCTTCTGAGCTTCCATTTCTGACGAGTACGGTAATGTCTTTAATAAGTATGCTACGCAATTGAGCTTTTCACGTTGAGGAGACCCCTTTAATTTTACTAAATCAACCGCCAAGGAGGTAACTTTAACCTCACTAAAATCTACATTAGTCTGTTAACACAACAATTTCGTAAACAAATTTGAACTAGCGCTTCTATTTTCTTCTGAGCTTTCACTTCTGATGAAGTACAGTAATGTCTTTGGTAAACGAGAGTGAGGGAAAAGCTGATAGTTACGTTGATTTTTATTCATCCGTCATTTTTTCGTTGTCATCATCTGTTTTGTAACTAATTTACGTAAATTGTTTATTCATTTTGATGACGAATCATTCTTCATTTTATTTTGTCGTTACATAGGGCGAAACAAATTTGTCATGAAATGTTTGACGTCGATTGTCAACTTGAAAATGTCAATAATAACTTGTCATTTTCATTTAGTAGACATCAAAGTTCATCAACATTATAAATGAATCAAAACCTATAAGTTTGCTTACCTCAAAAACCCTCACCAAAATGAAGCTCATGTAAAACGATGAGCGAAAAAAAAATTGATGAAATAGAAAAGAATCAGAGATTTCCGATTGGTTTCTTAACAGTTTTTCTCTAAACGTTGGTTTAACGCTGCTAATATAGTAGGGTGATTTGACATAATCGTGACAATAATCGATAATCGATCGGAAAAATATGATTATTGATCGAAATTAATACATTATAATTAAAATTATTTCTAATCAGCGAAATAATGAAGAGGATTCGTGGAGAAATTTGATATTGAATTTTCTAGATACGGATAAATAGAAATATATTCGATTTACTCTTGTACTTAAAGCATAATAGAGATCACTAGTGACTCAAATTTCGAGTAGATTACGGTAATGAGCGATCGTATTTCTGTTGATTCAGGTCAATTAAGTTTCCTCAATTTCTGCTAATTACTCATAGTATTTGCTTTCAACTGTTATAGCTTATAATGCTGTTCCTATATCTATAATGAGGCTGTGGTAATCGCAAAACTTAAAACCTTAAGCGGGACTCGAACTCGTATCCACGAATATCCGTTCTGTTGTGCTACCGATTGCATTACTGCACTATGTTCTACTGATTACGACAATTTATGACCTAGTATGGTCATATTAATATTGGGAAGGACGTAGTGGTACAGTGGTAGAAATGTCACAGCGACATGTAGACTCGAATCAGTCCCCGAACGCCCTCAGGCTTATCAAGCCCACCATCACTCTGTGATAGTCAATCAATTCGGACCAGAGAAATTAGAGTAAGATGACCAACACTGAATTGAATGAAGAGTACTTAACTCACTTCACTGTGTAAATGGGGTTTGCACTCAACCACCTCGATATCACGTCGAACCCGAATGCGTAGGCGTATTGCACCACAAGGGATTAAGCAACACCAAAAGCTTTTCTTATCTTATAGTTATATTATTTTAAAAATGTTTTATCATCAACGATAAAAAAACAAACATGAGGATTCTGAGGAATCGCAAATAGTGATGTTGATGAAAAACAAGAAGGGAAAGAGACATTATTTAACGTCGTTACTTTGATTTATTATTGATGGATTTTCTTTTTTATTTTTTCAGATAAACAACGAGGAAAGAAAAAAAGAAAATGCTCAGCAAAATCGTATAGAGCGATTCTATTATTTCTTTAATAATCTATTTTGTAAAATTATTCGCGTTACGGTAGACGAAAATCACATTAACGTGATGATTTTCAGTTTCTCCCTCATATATTCACCCTCATTTCCCTCCTGTTCTAACTGAATACAATCTGAACAACAGATTTAGT
>KN716707.1:20621-31247 GCA_000816705.1 Dictyocaulus viviparus | reverse complement strand
CTGTATATGATAGATGTATAGACTTAACTCATTTTTTTTTCTCTTTTCTTTCGTTTTGTGTTTAGACGTCTTTCGATAAACACTCATTTCCTCTTTGTTTTCACACTTGATAGACGAACGACACTCGGACGAGTGTCAATGCTGAGGGTTGAGGCAATGTTCATAAATCTCTCTCTCTCTTTCTTTCGTCTTCAATATGGCCAATAAAATAACGCTTTTATTTCCTTATAAGGTTTTTTTTTTCTCTAACCTCTTCGTATATATGATTTAAACTCAACCTAACCTCAATAATAAACGGAGGTTTCCATATCGGCAACACATTAACAAAAATAGAATTTTCCTTTATAGTGTTGTACTTTAATGAATTCGCCTACTCCCTGTTCAATTCTTTACAGATCATTTCTTTTCTATATAATCATTTTTTTTTGATAAAAAAATTCATGACGTCATATTCATTTTTAATGCATTGAGTATAAAAAGAAAAAAAAACACCTCCAAAAAAATCGACTCAGCTTTGTCTTTTTTTTTTTTGATGCTGTTGTTTGTAATAATATTTGATATTTAGAAAATTGCAAAATAATTCGTCATAATACAAAAAAGATACATTTTAAATTTCGCGCCTCATCTAAATTACTTTTCTATTGTATTAATGTAATTATTGATCGGAAAATTTTGATCATCACCACATTCTACAGCTCCACGTTTAGTGCGTTCATTAAACGCTCAGCATCATTAGCGATATTGATCGGAACGTTTGACCAACCTATGTAACATTTTTATTTCATTTTTTGAAAGCATGTTAATTGCAATTTCATCCTCATCAGATTCGAAATTGAATCATACAGAAGGGAGATTAACGAAAAGCAGAAGAAAAAAAATCGATTAAGATTTTAGTCGAAAATTGAAAATCTCTGTTCTAATGGAAATCGTTTGTTATAAAAATTGTTTTTTAAAATACTAAAATTATTTAATTAGTATATATTTTTAATAATTGTCTTATAAAATATTAAAATATTAAATTCTATTCAAAAATTAGCCTTCTAGAATAATCGCATTAATGATGAATTTTTTCTTATCGTTTTGCCTCGAACCGATCAATATTGATAAATCATCTTTTGATCTTCGTTGAAGATTGATTTTGATCTATTGATTTGCGCGAAGAGTTTTTCCTTCTTCATAAGTTATAAGTATATATAATAATAAATATGAATATAACATTTTATTAAATACAAATATTTTTTGTTGTAAACAGCAATTATTGTAAGTATATTTATATTTATGATAAAAATATGATATTATGAAGAATTTATTTATACATAATTTATTTTTTATATAAGTAAATAAGAGTAAATTTTAAAAAAAGTTGAGGGAAATGAATATGATTTCACATTGAACGATCAATATGGTTTTCGTGTTTTTTTTTTCCTCCTTTTTTTGCTCTTTTTTTTTCTCTGCTCTTTTTTTTTGTTCTGTTTGATTGTTTGATGTCAGAGAATTCAACTGGAGGTGATTTGTCAGTAGAATAATCGAATTCGAACTCATCATTTTCCTCGTGAATTCACGATGTTCATCTACAGCTGCGCGTTCTTATTACGCAATCGATCGATTGATCGATCGATTGATTCGTTGGGATTTCTTTTCTATTTCTTTTTGATCAAACTCTATGACGTCATGCATAAATGATATGTTTCGATAACGACAATACGTTTTTCTAAGGCCTTTTTTCATTATTTCGCTATACATACTTTTTATTGATTGATTCAGTAAAAATTAAATTAAATTAATTAGCTTTCAATCATATCGATTTTTTTTTTGCTGGTACTACGAAAATTTCTCTTGTGTTGTGTTATTCAATTTTATGAGGAAAAAAAAACATAAGGATTGTTTTTTTTTCGAGGCTTATCTTATTATCCTCAAAAAATGCTAATGACACTTTTATAATTTGTAAAACGCGTTCACAAAATTACGTTTTTATTATAATATTTTAAAATAATACTTTTATTAAAAGCTTCTAGTTCTAGACGTGCCAAAAAGAAAAAGCTCATTCTATTCTGTTCCTCATCATGGCTAGACTATTAAACTCACATTAATATTCTATTAAATTCACTTGAAATCTTACTAGTCATTTGAATCTTATACTGTTCCTCATCTTAAGTGAACTATTAACCTCACATTAATATTCTATTAACTTGAAATCGCTATAGTTATTTAAACCTCACACAATTCCTCATTATAGGTAGACGACTAATAACCTCAAATCAATATTCCATTATATTCACTTATATTCCTCATAGTTATTTGTACCCTTAGGGTAGTTAGTGATTACTGATAAGCTTAATAGTACAGCTGTGCTGTGTTTTTGATCAGAATTACACCAAACACACAACAGCTGAAATGCTTCGAATTTTTCCTTTATTTTTTCTTCTCTTCTACCGTTGCTCATTTTTGTTTTATTGTTTTCTAGTTGACGAGGAAAAAAAAAATTTCTTTATTTTATTATTTTGTTTTCGAACGAAAAATACTATTTCGTAACAAAAATCGTAGAATAACGATCAATACAGAGTAAAAATGAGGAAAATTGAAAATAAAAACTGAATGATCAAATGAATGAGATGAAAAAATGATTAGAAATCATTTTCTATTCATACTTAATACACTTTCGTCATCGTTGTTTTTTTCTCATGACGTATTATGACGTCAGCTGATATTTAATCATACAGTGAGTTTTTTTTTTTCGACTCTAGAAGATTTATGGAAGATATTCTAAATTTCCTCGTTACATTGATTTACAGATGACGTTAGCTATAAATTTGTATTCCATACGTCATTCATTTGCATATTAAACACAATTGTGAATATGATCATTCATTGATTATTGATTGCTTATCATTTTTTTCAGAGATTCTTGTAGAACGAAGGCCTATACAATTCGTTTTAATGGTTTTTTTTTCTGTCGGCTATATAATTTTTTAACAGAAATACATTTATATGTCTTTTTTTTTTCTTCTTACAAAAGAAAATTGTTATGATTTCAATGCTAAACGTCTTATCAATCCGACGATCCTCACGTATCAGTGATAGATCAAAGTGATCACATGACACATGCATTAGATAGCAATCGATCCATCACATGGTTATTGAGTTCATAATTCACTCTATAAGCTTTTTTTTCGTTCTTTTTTTCTTATATTTTTAAAGTATCTAAAGTGATTAACCTCACATGTGAGTGAGATGGGTCAAAGTAATGACACATGCATTTGATACAAATCGATCCATCACAATGTTTTTCAGTTTCTAATTAAATCTAAAAGTTTTTTTTTTCTTTCCGCACTTTTTCCTTATAAGGCTTTTTAAGGCTTGGAAAGTAATTAGTAGCCGTAAAGAGAAAGTTTTTCACAGGCTTCTGCTTTCCTCTGTTGTTTTGAATTTTTCAGCTTCTAAATAAACATGGATGAGTTAATAGAAAAAATCTGATTGACTTGAAAAACTTTTCATTGTTTTTTTTTATTTTAACTCTAAAAATCATATTTTTATTATTTTTGTTTATTATTTTATATATAATTATGTTATATTAATAATAATAATATCATTAATACATTATTGATTTATTTTCCTCCAAGCTGGTAATACTTAATTTTTATGTGCCGTAATCATAAAGATTATTATATTTTACTTATAATTTTATTATTTCTATTATCAAATCTCATCTCTTGTGACTCACTTTTTTTACGATTCTTAAATGAGTTTCGAGTTAGACACGTTATGGAAAGTAGATCAAATTCCTCGTTTCACTTCTTATCAAAATACTAATTATATAAATCGATTATTTATTATCAATAACGATTTATGTTTGATAAAATAAAATCTGTATATGATTGTAGATTTTTGTTTATGTGTTACTCTTTCGAATTTTTGACTCTGCAAACCTCACTAGATGTTTGTTTTTAGTTTTTTTTTCCCTCATTATTTCTCCATGTCGTCATCGCACTTATACCGCGATCCTCTCTCTGATGTTGAAATCATTGAACGAAAAATTTTCTCGTTATATTTTTCTTCGTTTTTTCTTTCCTCTTGTCTACTTTTTGAGGTAAATTAAACGTTACTTTAGTTGTTATGATAAGTTGTTATCACAATTTTGTTCAACA
The DNA here is from genome assembly GCA_000816705.1 of Dictyocaulus viviparus. Taxonomy (NCBI): domain Eukaryota; kingdom Metazoa; phylum Nematoda; class Chromadorea; order Rhabditida; family Metastrongylidae; genus Dictyocaulus; species Dictyocaulus viviparus. The sequence goes on along the minus strand of KN716707.1, from coordinate 27,102 downwards.
CCGAACTACATTTATACTTTTTGCTTCTTAGAAAAAAAAATGAGGGAAGAACTCACTAATATTCTTTTATCATTGAATAACGATAAAATGATAAGCTTTCGAAAAGCATCTAATCAATAAAATATTCATTTTATCATCGCCTATGATAAAATCAGTTGAACAAAATTTTTTTTTCTTCCATAACCTAACTGAACATCTTTCATATCCGATTATTCTCGAATATTCGTCGTTGAAGATGAGGAAAAAAAAAAACGAAATACTTTCCACCTCACTTAGATACATACCTCAATGACGCGTCTCCACGCATTCTTCAAACCCCAGCAATTTTTCGTAATCGTTGTATAATAGCACGATTGTCGTCGATGGTGATGGCCTTCTGTTCACCACACGACACCAACGAAATCCATTCAGCGATTCTGAATTCGTCAACAGCTGTTTCTTGACGTTTCTACATGCTTCTTATTATTTGTCCATTCATTCAGGTGATTAGTGAGGATAAAGCTTCCATTCTACTAATTACTATTCTATAACCTTATCTTATCAAATGAGGTGCAGAAAGATCAAACATCATATCGAATTATGTTAATCCGGAATTGATTTGATCTCTAAATGAAAAGGTCTTTATCAGTAATAACAGCTAACTCTTGAGGTTTCTTTTTTCACGCCTTTATATTTGTGGCAAAATTTAATCACAACACCTCATTTTTTTCTCCCTCTTTTTTCTTACTAATCGATAAGTTTAGGACTGAGTCTTTGAATGTAAAGCATATTTCTTTCATTCTATATCTAGTTGGTCCATTATGAAGTTTATTTTATATTACAGTAGTTAAGGTAGTTCACATTTATATAAATAATATTCTTAAAAATTTTCAAATACAACACAAGATAGAAGGAAATTTGACTGAGGTGCAAGCTATTCCAGTTTTCGTTGTTTGACTCACTAACGATATCATAGCTTAAAACGAAAACTCGATGTTTGTAAGCAGTGCTTTACCTCTGCGTCAACAAAACTCGCATAAACCTCATCTATACGATTGATACGTCATACAGAATAAGATAAAGAGAAAATTTGATTGAGCTTAAAACTCTGTTGCAGTTTTCATTGTTTAATTAACAGACGATATCTTAGAAAGAATCTAGAACTCGATATTTTTAAGCAATGCTCTCCGTCAACAAAACTCATATGAACCTCATCTGTACGATTCATATGAGAATATTTATTTCTGTTCTCGAAAATTTTAATTAGACGTCTATTATTTTGTTGACTAGTTTTCTGATTGACAACACCGTTATCTTATCAAATTTATTCGAATTTTTAGTTATTGACCTCTGTTTGAGGAAAAAGATGATTAATCGTCTTTTACTTTTTTCTTGTACGTGCTCTAATTCTAATTTCCGTCCGAGAAATATATACGTCCTGATATTCCCTCTAGCATAATGTTGCTGTAGATCAAAATAACGATTGAAAATTTCCGTTTGAGGAATATATGTACGTCTTGACATTCCCTCTAGCATATTGTTGTTGTAGATCACAATATCGATTGAGACTTTGACGTTTCTATTGAGTTCTATTGTTTTTTAATCTTACTTTTTCTTTTTTTAAAACGTTTTATTATTAGAATTACGAATGATATGCTTTAGAAAATTGATTTTTGTCGTCAAAAATTGCTATGTTTATTGATTGTATTCTTTATAATTTACAATGTAGGCAATTGTCGTCTAAATCTTATTTACATTTTTAGTTTGCCTAATATAAACGTTTTCTTTTGTTCTTCTCTCTCCTTCTCTCTCTCTCTCTCTCTCTCTCTCTCTTTCCTCGGAGTTATCGTTTCAGTTTGAGGTCTGAATTCTGATTTCTTCATCCATCAAACAAGCTTCAACACGTAACCAGTCAATCATTCTCTGTTTCTTCTTCTTCATATTCATTTTTTTTCTTTCCATAACACTAAATTTTCTTTTAAGCAATGCTTACCGTAACCGCTTTAAGTTATACCATTGCGTTGATTTTCAGCTTATACGGTAGAGTTCTTGTTCTTTACCTCATCTAACGGCTTTTCATAATGTAGCAGTAAATGGAGTGCTTAAAAGTTTTCAAACAAGAAGAAAAAAGAAGAATATTGATCAGTCTCGTTAGCCCAACACTACCCAGTTTTACTGAATTTTACAACTAGGTAGATAATAATATACGATAACAATTAACTTATTTCTTTTAATAGGATTATCAAAATTCAGCTTAATTGTTTTGCTTACTGCTTTCCCTACTGTAACGCTTCCAAAATTAGTTAAATGTTAGAGTTTTGATCTCTTACAATCAATCAATACTGAAGAGTTTTTCCGATTGTTTTTAAATAAACGTGTACATTTAAAGAAGTGAAATATTGAAAGAAGATATTTTATTAATGTATGCAGATTTATGATAATATTAAAGAAAACACGAAAAAATCGATATTATGAGAACTTTTTTCTTAACACTTATCAGCATTTAATCGATACAGAAGCGTTTGATCTACTGAATAGAAATCATTGATCAAATCATTGATTACTATAATGTAGATCATTGTGAATTGTTTTTAGTGTAGTCAAAAACTCTTCAATACGTGCTTGTTATATTATGGGCATTATTGATTGATTGGTTTTTTTTCTCTGAATTCCATTTAAGTAATGAGTTATTTTTCTCACAACTACGTTTGATATGATTTAATTGAATCGTACGTGATCTCTGTGCTATTGCATGTTCACCATGACGTGATCTTATCGATTGATCTACATGACGACGATATCTCTCATATGTGATGACGACGATCGGTTTTTCGCTTATCCGACGACGCTGACGTCATGTCTGATTCGATTTGTATTCTTTTTCGTTTCTTTGCGTTCTTTTACTTTCTTTTTTTCCTCAACCGTTAATGTTCAATATTGACCCTAAAACAATAAAATCCATATAGTAACAGTAACGAGTGTAGACGATATGAATAAATGAGGATTACGGTAGATTTACTTGTAATCGTATCACATTACAGTAATTTCATAGAATTATTTGTCATCTATGATTGACTAATAATATTAATATATCTGTAGTTTCTTCAAATATTCATATGTCTCCACACGATGACATCATCGTCTTCGAAAGAAAAAAAAAGACGACTTCATAAAATTTAATTATCATGATATCTTATAATTTGTTTAATGTTTACATGTACAAATATTTATAAGCAATATGAAAATGAGCAATATACGTTATAAAATTCAGCATATAAATAATAAAATCTAGTTCTTTAAGTCGATTCATATCGATTTTTTTCTTCCCTCTACAATGTAATTCTTTTTGTTCACCATCAAAATCAATCAATAGCTATATTTTACGTGAGAAAAATTTATAATGTTAATATCCTTTTTGTATCGATTCGTTATATTAATGAAAATACATTTCATTCATAATTTCATCAAAATAAGCAATTTTGAAAATTTTAAAACAACAACTTTTTTACAGCCATATTGTTCTAATGAGATATCGATTTTTCAGTAAACATTTATGCGGCGAATAATTTTTTTATTTCTTAGGAAAAAAAAATTACTTCCCATTATATTTGAAGAGGAGTGATAAAATATTATCAGAGTTTTTTTACTCGAAAACTATAACCCAAAGCAATTACTGGAACATTATTATTATTATTATTACTTTTACATTATTAAATAAAATGAGGTGTTTCTTTGGTAGATCATTTTCCTCTTCTTAATATTTGCATATATAATTCAGCTTAGTGTCTTTTTTTTTCGTTCGCTATCATTTAACGTTATGAAGTTTTCAATATTATTCTATCTAGAAAATTATCCGATAGATTCTTTGTGATTCATCAATTGAATGTTTTTAAGAAATAATAATTACATGATCATTTCATAAAAACATCCTCCATTTTCCCTCCACCTCTCTATGTTTTTGTTTTCCTCACCTTTCCTCCAGCTCTGTGTTACGAAATTTTTGTATTCTTCTAATACGCATATCTATAATTTCATTATTTAGTCAATTTAGTAGTTTTTGACTGGTAGTCGTTTTTCTACTGCTTCATAGAATTTGTTTACATATTGATCGTTATTATTGGTAGATCAATATAGTTTTAATGATGATCTAGTAGATTTTTAGAAGAGCTGATTTGAATAAGTGAAGATCGAAAGTGTTTCCTGTAGGTCGTCAGTGGAACATGGCTGCCCGTCGTCACACGATGTGGTTCGTGCCAGGATCGCGAAGGTGGGCAATATCAGCAAATTGAAAAGAGCGTGACAATATGAATTAATAGAATAGAAGAGGTGAAAGTATGTGAAGGCGTGGCGAGTTATGTATTGTGTCAGTCGAATGAGATGAGTTCTTAGGTGATTTAGCATGCCCTTAGGCGATAGATGTTGTTGAGAGTGCAGAGCGCCTGGCTGGATATGCGATTGTCGTGAATGGCAGCGTGCGTTGAGGCAGCCGCTGCGCGTGCTTGGGCAAGGATCTAGAGGAAACTAGGGTGGCCATCCAGTATGCCGCGTCGGCGTGGCGGGTTTGGGCTGGCCAGCCTGCGTCGGGAGCTGCATCTCCACAATCTGTTCCGTGATTCGCCGCGACGCGATGATCCAGCGTCGCAGCGCGACACTGGTATACCTGTTAGTGCGACGTTCAGCGCTCATCTGACGCCATCTGCTCTTCCGACGTCCGTTCATGCACGTCGCGAATCGTTCCTCTATCGGCCAACTGAGGATACACGTGATATCGCTCCGCGACCTGTCAGTCGCGCAAGCTCCGTCGCATCTAACGATCACGGGTACGTCTAGGTTTTTATCATCACGTTTGCTTTTCGCTAATCACGTTACTATGTTCGCATTCGGTTTGTACAGTGAGAATCATTTTCTATATCTATTAGAATGAAGCCAGCATTAAATTTCTTACCGATGCATCTCATTGTCAACGGTGTGATGCGTATGCGATACATAACGTCATTTTACTGATTCGTTATTAATGCTGGCTTTTTTTTTCGCTCTCTCTCCAGGATTAAATATGTGACGCCATTGAGCGCATGATGTTTCATTATTTCGTTTTTGTTTCAGTTTCGCTCTTTCTCACGCCTTAACGTTCCTACTAATGTGTTAATGTTACTAAAGGTCCTTAGATAAAATGGTATAGTGATGGTGTTGAGGGAGAAAAAAGAACGCATCTGTTAGTAAAAGATGGTGTTTTGATGAATACCAATCGACTTGCAGCTGTTGCTTTCATCGATTTTACACCAAGCAATGAAAGATCCATTGATAGAAAATGATACCATCACGATACTGAACGTTTCGTATCAGAATAATTAGCCGCATGTATTGGTCAGTATGCTTAAATTGTCGTCATAGAACGAAAAAAAAAACTCCTCATGCCTCTAAGATACTTTCAACAGCTGTAATCAATTAACATACTGCCAAACTAAATTGCTTTTTTTTCCTGTCTTTCATCCTGAATATTTTAATACAGAAACATGTCATAGATTGATGCATTTCTCTCTATTCGACGCCATCGACACAGTTTCGGTGGTTTTTTTTCCTCCTTCTCCTCCTTAGTTGCTATTAAGCCTCATGTTGATGAGTTTTATGCGTTATTCAATAGATAGATAGTTGATTAGTAAGAGAGAGAGAGGGAGAGAGAGAGAGAGAGAGTATTGTTTTGTTGTCACATCAAACTGAATTAAAAGAATAGCATGTTAAGCTAACGCTTACATACACGCACACACACACACACACAGAGATTTATAACATCTCAACCGGATGACATAACTCGCTTAGTGTTTTTCCGTTAATGAGGAAGAATTAGAATGAAATAATTGAGGAACGATGTCGATTATACAACAACAACATTATGAATGATACTATGAACGATTATCGATAACGAATTGGTAATCGTTTTCGTTTTCTTACTGTTTTGTTGTTGTTGTTGTTGTTGTTGATGATGATAATATTGTAGAGATACATTGAATAACATTAAGCTTTTATTAGAGGTAGGTTTTCTAAAATTCTTCTCCTTCTGTTGTCAATAATTTTTGTCAACATAATGTCAACTAATTATGAATACTAATAGTTTTATCTAGTCGCTATTGATCTAATATTATCTCACACTAAAAGCTCTCCTTAACACTCAAAAATTAACTTAGGGACGATCATTGATCACGTATTTATTTTTACAATTGGTTTATTTGTTGTTTATTCAAGTGATAGCCTAAGTCCGAATGAATTATCACGTTTTTTTGTTTGTTTATGATTAATCGATTCCCTTATCAAAATGAGACACATATCACTGGGTCGTATACGGACTTTCTTCCTTTCTTTCTTGTCGTTTACCAGATATTAGTAGTATCTTCTGGAAAGAAAACAGCTGTTTTTTCTTCACTATAATATCATTATACCAGCAGTTGTTCAATTGAATAGAAAAATCGTCACGTCTTTGTTGTTGTTGTTGTTGTTGTTGTTGATG
>KN716706.1:40566-66882 GCA_000816705.1 Dictyocaulus viviparus | reverse complement strand
TGCACCAGCATGGATAAAACATCTCCCCACACATCCTAAGCACAAGTTTAGTGTTGAGAATCTTGGGCAAACTGACGAAGTAAGTGATAAGAACTATTGAAATCCTTTTAGATGTTTTTTTTTCTTTATTAATTTCCTAAGACTCAACAGAATTTAATACTGGAACAAATTTGAACGAGGTAAAGATAAAAGTTATCGGATATTCAATGTGATAAAGGTTAGAACATTTCACTACTGCTCAATATAAAGCTTCTAATGATAAATTCAAGTTGTCGAATTCATCGAATTTGTTTACTAGTAAAATTACTTTATATTATAATCGTTATAGTATTTTTATTTGTTTAAAAACTATGATAGGTCATAATGATGTTCCTCATCTCCCTCCTGAGGTTTTGAAGTTTTGCGACCAACTGAGCCAGCATCATTACGGATCTGTAGATATGATTTCTAATCGAAATAGAGCATTTAACAGTTTTTTTTCTTTCACTCAAAAAAATGTAACGGCTTCATTCATGTGGATGATCATCGTCATTTCCGCGGACATTTAATGGATGCTTTTTGCATGACATAAACGATATTGCTTGAGTGTTTTGAAATTCGTCAGTCTATCAAAACTCATTTCAAGATTTGATCTTACAACTATCAAAACTAATCAATAACATTACTGTAGTTTTTTCGCGTAGCTTTTCATCATTCGCTTGAATGATCGATCGCTTTACATAGAAATTTCGACAAAAGTAATCCAGCTTCTGTAATGAGGAATGACGGCATAAATTTACTTCAATGAGTTTTCCACTCAACGATTAACGATGCCTCAATGATTCCTACACTTATAAAGCTTCACTATTTACCTACCACAAATTACAATTCAATCAGAAAAATTTGCATACGCAAGTAGGTCATATTATATGATAACAAAAATTTCGATTATTACTAAAGCTATTGCTTCTAGCATTAATCGTCTCTCATTGATTTTGTATAGATAGGTCCTCTGCTTTTCTCAAGCTTGAAGCTTTGAAGCTTTTGATTAAATAATCACTTAAAACTACCGTTCGACCATAAAAGAACATGGTGTGAGTCATGAGTTTAATAGGATGAGGATCTAGATGATATTTTCACGCACTCCAGCTTTTCCTTAATGGTTTTTCTCAAACTTTTTTCCTTTTCAATTTAGTTTGTAAAATAATTGTTGTTATTAAAAAATTTTTAATATATCATAAAATAAAAGTAATCAACAAATAAAAAAAAACGAATGATTAACAATAATAAAAATAATAAACGCAAAGATGAAAAATGTAATAGAAAAAAATAAGTGAAATAAATAATAATAAAATAATAGAAATGGTATAAATTTAAAAATTACAGAATTATATTTTTTGATTTTAAAGTTTTTTTTTCTATAATCATTGGGCTTGAAAACCGTTTATACGAATTGAAACTGAACTCAATCAATTATAGTTTTTACCTCAGTTTATTTATTATGTTTTTTTTTCAAATGGCGTTTCTTTTTTCAAAATTCATATGAGGAAAACATATATTGAGGCAAAATTACCTATTTAGGTGTTACGTGATTTCTACAAAAGTTCAAACGACGATAAAAGTTCTACTGCAGTACGCCCTAAGGGTAAGTTTATATTCTTACCTTTCAGAGACGAATATTGATTGAAGAATTGAAAAATGTTCATCAACAAGCATTCAGCTTACAAACATCTTACTTCTAAGGCTGTTTACTTTTCCTACGTATTGATTTATTAAAAACATTAAATTTTGAAAGAATACTCTACGTGATTCAATGGAGGCGTGTAGCGTAGTGGTATGGGTGAAGCAGTAATAAGCGGCCCAACCAGTGAGTATACCGACGTTCGACGTCACTCTATGGTTTACCTAGCCCACGTATCTCTTCAATCGATAAATCTTCCCAAAGATAAATTCGTAAAGAGCAACAGCACTAACTTGGTTTAGCACTGACACGCCTTAAGTCATTGTGTAAAGCCTAATCGCAATCACTCTCACCTTAACTACCTCACTTTGAACACGAATGTGTGAGCGTATCTCAGAACGGTCGATTAGCGCGGTTTCCCTTATCATATTTTCAATCAGAAATAAGAATCGCTCAGCAAATTTCTACCGAGCTACTTCTACGTATAAAGTAAGGGTCGTTAGGTAATGTGAGGTTAGTGGAAATATTGTTAGTGGATTCTTGGATCGGATTTCCCTCAATATTTCTTCTTCTAAAGTTAATTCCTATGCATTTCATTAGGTTTCTCAATGTTTTGATATGCAAATTATGTTGACACTATGCTTAATAGTAGTTCGATTATTTTCCTGAGGCAAATATCTAATCAAATCCTTTCAAATCAATATATGTTTTAACGAATATATATACAAAATATTAATATTAAAGTGGTTAGTTTCTCAATATTATCGTGAAAAGGGATAAATTACGGTAAAATATGGCGCGAATATTCTTAGAGGGTGGGTGAGTCCTTGAATTATTCTACTGTCCTTGCTTTTAGTATTTCTACAAAAAAAATCTATGATGTACCAATTAAGAGGTTAAGTTGGTCAAGAAATTGCTTTAAACATGAGGAAAAAAATGTCGTTGATTGTTCATCGACTGCAAAAACCATCGTTAGGCCTGATACCGAGATAATGAGTCTCTATTTTAAATCTTTGAGGTTTTGATGAGTTCATCGTTGAAGAAGATAGTTTTTCTTTAGTCTGTTTTCAAGAAATAATTCATTTTAGCTGAAGCATCAAAAGGAAAATCAGTGTTGAATAATCCAGAATTGAATACGATCGCCGAGAAAATTATCAAGCATGAATTGAATCGCGCTAAAGTCGCCAGATTCGGCAAATCCGTAAGCGGAACTTATGAGGTAGTGATGTTTCTTATCATTCAATTTGATTACAATCCATTTTGTCATCATTCTGGAATATAACCTCACATAGTAAGTAGATCATAACTACAGTACACCTTAAAACTTATGTTAATGTAGATGAATGATCCTGAGCACTACAACTATGATGAAGAAAGGAAAAAAACGATGTTGTTTGACAAAACTGACACTGTAATTGTAAAACAAGCAATTTTCAAAAACTGACCGATTGAACGAACCTGTTTCGATGCCCCACTAACCTGTTCTACTAGCTGGTTAATGTTTTCACGAAAACGAAAAAATTCCTCTACTTGAAAGAAGAAAAAAAAAAGAACGATGAGGTGAAATTTCAAAGTAACAGCTTAGAAATAAGTAATTTTAAGCAGTGAGAAAGCTTATAAGGGAACCATATTCTAGTAATAAGTGAATGAGTATTGATTATGAGTTCTATGAGGTGCAGAACTCTTTAAGATTTATGCGAGCTTTTTCTTCCTTTAATAGAAAATGAAGATGTCGAAAAAGTAAGTAGAAATACTGAAAAGAAAAACTGGTAATTATATATAGTAGCTGGGATTTGTCATATGTAAATAATAGGTATTGATTGAAAATTTTAAGAACACTTACATACATTGACGTCATTGATCGGTAATTGTTAGCAGCAGTAAAATATTATCGTACAAATAAATTACATCATTTGAATACGGTGAGTGAGGAAAATTCTTCCACATATTTTCATTGAATTTTGTTTAGTTGATATGAGTGATAAAAATAGAAATTATTTTGTAAGCTTACACAATACAACGACCTCTGACCTCTTTTCATACATATGTAATATTCTTCAAACGGATTACTGTAATCTTACTAAATGTTTCGTATTGTAAAAATTGATATTAAATATCAATTTTAAATTTGTAATTAATAGTGAAGCCGTCCAATTTTGAAATTTGGTCGATCATTTTAGTTGTTTTTTTCTGCATTTGAATATTAAAAATCGATAAATCAATAAACTGATTAATACTTAACTAAGAGTAATGATAATCAATAAAAAATTCCAAACGATTACGAAACTAAACTAATATAGTATTTACAATATTTCAAATTAAAAAGTGAAAATTCTTGAAAGAATATTTATTAATTTTTTAGTGGTATTAGAAATTCATACAAAAAATATTGAGTTAATAAAAAAAGATAATGAGTTGATTGAGTTATAAAGATCTCTCTTATTGCATGAAAGAGAAAAAAAATTTATGAAAAATAGGTAATAGAGGAAATAGAGGAGAAATCACAATAGAGGAAATCATTACCGACTGACTAATAGAACGAGATTACGGTCGTTTATTATCCGAAAACATTCTCAAATTAAATGAGTGACTGAAGTGAGGTTGTAGTGTCAGTGAGGACTTTAGAGATACGTGTTCATCTTCTAGACTCATTTTGTTGAAATTTACCTATAGAATTCAAGTAGCAGACTTCATGACGGCTTAATGTCTAGCAGAACTATCGGAAGATGTCGCCATCGAAACGACATGCTTCCTGAGAGTCCCAATTATGCGATTAACTCAGCCTCATTAAGAATACTATAACAAAATGATGATAAGCCATTATAGCTGATAAAAAATGAATGAAAATGGCTATGAGGAATTAACAAAAGATGAACAAAAAAAGGAAGCTTGAAGAATTTGAATAAAACAGACCTCAAAAACCTCAATTCGCATTGTAATTTTCTATCGATAGCTTCAGTGATCGTTCAGAAGAAGTGGAAATATTTCAAATGTTGTTATGACAAAAGTTTGAAAGTTAATTTTTTTTGTAGTTGAGGTAACTAGATTACTGTAATTCATATGTCAGTGAAGCGAATGGCAATGGTAACGATGAGTAGAAGAGAAACTGCTGAATGTAGGGGGTGGTAGTGTACTGACATCTTCGAATTTCCATTCTATATATTGTTGGATAGTATTGAAACTCACTTACTCAAAAATATGATCAAACCTCGACGTCATCTATCTGTATAGAAGAGGTAATGTTCTTCTTCGGTCAAAAAATTATGGAGGCAGTTTTATGCGAGTGTTCAATAATTGAACCCAGATGACCAGACTTTATCAAATTAGTGCTACTGGTAATCTACTCAAATTGGTTTGAGTCGATTTATGGTGTTCTAAAAGGGAAACACGGCTAAGTTTGTTTGATGGTGGATTCGAACTTTTGTTGAGAATTATTATAATGTAATTGAATATGGCGCTCTTCGTCTCATGTCTTGAAAGTCGTTACTGCTGTGAAATGAATAGTAAAAAAACTAGAACCATTACTCATTAGTGACGCATTTGCTTACAGAATAACTCATTTTTTAAGGGATTTTCTTCTCATAGTTTTGACAGATCTACGTGAAACAGATAGCAAGCAGCCTGTAGGATAAAGAAAAAATCAATGAGTTTGTTAAGAATGCATATTTAATGAGTGTTTTTTATCTCTTAGTTGAGTTTTTCATAGAGTCTCAAAACAAGAGCTGCAATTGATTACGAGTGATATGAACTGAGGGCGTACAGAGGTTAATTATGCGCCAACATTAAATTACGGTACATCTCAATAAATCCACTGATCTAACACTATTTTCATATGTTTTGTGGGAAATTTGTGATCTACGCCTTGTTTTTGGATAACATGAGAACCCATTTCTTAATCATTAAAGATATTTAAAGGATTTGTAACTCATTAGGTATTGTATTATCGATTGATTTAGGAGAACAGTAGCGGGAAAGACATATCATCAATACAATTGGAACGAAGCGGATATTCAGAAGGTGTACTTTCGGCTAGCTGAAATTAATTCATCTAACACATTTATGTTTTTAATTAACTTTAGATACAAATACATTAACCGATTGGTCTTTAATTAACAATAACGTGGACGAATTTCCTAACGGTTATGACGGTACGGTATCTACGCTTTTCTTTTTCATATAATTTAATCAATATCTATTTTGTTATCGACAGGTAGCTTACAGTAATTCATTTACTGATCACTTGTTTTCTTTTTTATTCCAACGAAGAAAAAATTTGACTCATGAGAATGAGGAAGCAGAGAGACTTTTAGACTTTAAAGATCCTGTAACTTTCCCTTAAATGTTATATTTAGTCGATAATTAAACAGAAATACGTTTTTTGAAAATAGCCGTCTTTTTCGTCTCTTGCAATTCGTAACGTATCACAGACAGATCATTTCACCATTACCGTAATCCAGAACAATACCGTATTTGTTTCGCAATGATTTTAATTATACTTAGATCAATGATTAAGTCAATGATTTGTTTTTGGAATACCTCATCATTTCCCTCGCAACTAAGAAACATCATTTTTTTTTCAACTAGTTTCATAGAAATTTGCTAAGTATTGGAAATATACAAATGCTATTATTATCTAACATTTGTTTGTTACATCGTGTAGAAATTTTCATACCATTAACTTTTGTTTGGTTTTTTAACTGGTTATTGAATCGTTCAAGGACTCTCAGCTTTACCAATGCCAAAATCATCAAATCGTAATCATTTGGAGTTCACTAATCAAGTAACAGATGAGTCAAATGTACCACCATCAATTATTACCGTAACCACTCCAATTGCTCCACCAACTACGCATCTCTACACCTACGCTACACCTCGCAGCATTTACAAGCTGGTCTACGGTATACCAGGTTTTTCAACTAATCTTAATTAACACTTACAGGGTCCGTGGTTTTTCTTTCACGTTGATAGTGAATTTACTAACTTTTTAACCGAGGCTGAAAACCAAGCAGGTTTAGGGCTATTCAGACAGATTGACTGAACAATAATATAACTCGAGTAAAAATACTTTGCTTTCATTTGGCAAGCTTGTGTTTAATGTTTTATTGAATTAATATTGCTTTTAACATTTACATAGCTTTCATATTATATATGACTCCAATAAACTTAGGTAAATCCCTGCTTTATTTCAGATGAAAAATCACCTTTGCCGGAGAAAGCTGCTCCATCATCTGCTCCAGGTGCTACACCTTCGGGTCCACTTACTCTAGAGTATCCATTACCAAGAAGTAGTTATATTGATGGATCTGTAACTGGTCATGGACGTCCGGACTGCCCTCCATGTGCAGGTGCTGACGGTAATTCAAGTTTACCAGCAGCACCAGCTTCATTTGCTTCACTTACGCACCTGCCACCAGCACAATCCTTGTCACCTTCTTCAGAAGCACGTCCTAGTAATACTAACCCTGGTGAAATTCTGGAAAAGTCGGGTGATTCGACCATTCCTCAATCTTATACACAGGCGCCTACTACAGCTGATTTAACTGAATTATCAACCACAGTGGAAACGATCAAAGTAGCACCTGCTGTCATGCCTTTTCCAGATAACCAGGAATTGTCGCAAGAGCTGCAACCATCAATACCATTTTCACCAGCATCATCTTTAGCACCAAAAGCACCAATAGCACCAACATATGCACCAGCACCTTCACCAGTGCCTTCTCTGGCTACATCAGATCTTTACAATAATGAAGAGTCAATCATCAAAGAGGAGCAAAGTAAGAAGTATCTTAAATAAGTTTTACTAAAGGCACAAATTATAACGATGTGTTGATCAAGTAGTAAGGTTTTTGTTGAGCAGAACAGCACAAATCGAGATTCAAAAAAAGTGCTAAAACACTATTGCATTAAGCTGACAGCTCACATCTGATTGTATTTTCACTTTGTTCAATGGAACCCCTTAAATGGTACCGTGACGTCAGTACTAGTTTTCATCAAAAATAAGACAAGATTTACCATAATAATGATATCATACTTATCATAATAATCATAATAAAATCATTAACGCTGAATATCCAGTGAAAAAAAGCTATTGGATTTATATTTTGTATTGTTTATAACATAACTCTTACAGCAACTCCTGCACATACACCTGTATCACAAGCTCAATATCAAGCGGTGTCACACGAAAAGTCCTTGCCGGCTTTGTCACCTTCTCCTTCACTTATTAAGCCTGTGGAGCCTTCCTATGTTCTACCTACAACAATATCAATTGAAACACCATTAACTTCATCACCGTATATCACTGAACCATCACCATCAGTCCTTGGTACATCTCAGCAGCCTCCAAGTTATGCAGCTGAGTATCCTGCACCTGCACCTTCACCACCCTATTTATCACCATCACATTCTTTACCAGAAACCTTTGCGACAGTTCCAGTGCCTTTGAAATCATCTCCGTATGTGGCTGAACTTCCTACACCAGCACTACCTCCTCCAGCAGCTTCATCTTATTTGCCTGAACCTTCTTCAACCATCCTACCACCTTCGGTACCTTCACCGTATGCACTTGAACCGTCCACGCTAGTACCATCCCATTCTTTACCTTCATTACCTTCTAGTACTGCTCCAGCAACTGTAATAGAAACAATAGTGCCAGATGTCGCCACAGAAAAATACGCTTCTCATTCAGGTTCGTATCAACAAATTCCTGTAAGTGAAAAAAAGAATGAAGTATACAAAACAGCTGGTACATCTTCGGAAAACAGTGACACATACAATATAGAGCATCCGACACTTTTACCTGTTCCTGCCAATACTTATTCGGCTGGAGGGAATGCACTTTCAACTCCCACATCGACATCATCATATGTGCCTTATCGAGAAGAAACAAAAGAGGGAAACTTCTACATGCAAGTGCCAAAAGATAAATCAGAACAAAGCAGCTACTCAAATCTTGAAGAGGACCATGATGAACAACAAGTTTCAATACTTGAGCCTTACAAAGAATCTGTACCATCACAATATTCAAGCGCTGTTGAGCCATCCGTGCTTGGACCTGAACCGCCTGAGCCGGAGCCAAGTGTGCCAGAGGAATCAGCAAGCTATGAGAAAGTGCCTTCTCCATCTCCATCATATAGTTATAGTATAAAAGAACAAATAACTTCAACGTCAACCGTAAGCACTAATCAATATCCAGAACCAGAGAGCTCTTCAGTGCAAGGATACATTGAATCGGTTTCGCCATATGTTTCAGAAACACCCATACCTGAGCGTCCGAAAACTACTATTGGTTCACAGTATATAAATATTTCACCAACACAAGGAACAACCGAAGCGGTTTATCCTATCGACTCATCGCAGAAGATATCATACGTTCCCGAAACACCTCCGGCGTTACCTCAACCATCAACATATGTGGAAAAGACTAAAGTAGATGCGTCAAATTATGCGACTTTGGAAGTGGACAATGAGGATGGACCAATGACTGTAATCGACACCGAGACACATGTTGTGGAGCAACCATATAAGTAGGTTGAATTAATTCAATAATGATAATTAAATATCGTTTATTTTAATAATAAAATAGTGCTTATATGAAACCAGATAAGTTTTTAATCTTTTTTCTTTTAAGCTTTCTTAAACTTCTTAATGAATGTTATTCAGGAATGTTCCCGATACTAGCGATGAAACATTAGAACAAAACAATAGAAACACAAAGATCACATCAGTGGTAAAGGTATGTTATCGATCGATCATAATGTACCGAACAAATTTTCTCTACTCATATGAGGATGAACAAATTTTTGTTGTGTATTTCATTTTTTGTCTCTGTATAATTATGTAAATATATTTAATTAGATACGACCATCACCAACCATCAACGTGAATCCACCATATCCACCATCAATTCCATCACAACCGTCATCATATCAACCTTATCAAAACGTCAAACCATCACAATATATCAATCAACCATCACCTTCAACATCTCTATTTCAACAACAATTTCCACCTCCTCCCGTACCATCATTACTACAACCTCCACCACTCTTTCAACACTTGCCGCCACCAATCTTCCAACAACCGTATCCACAACCACTGCAACAACTACCACGACAAAACCAACCGGTAAATTTGATGCTTCATAGGAATTATAAGCTTTTTGTTAAAGATTTAGATGTGTATTTGTTCTTAGGCTCAGCGTTATTAAGTAAATATTATTTATACTATAAGCCTTAGTAGGATAATGACTTCAGGGATGCTGTAATGGACAACTTATTAGCCAACAGGGTAGTTTTTGTACGCCAATTAATTTCAATCCATGTACACCAGCAGCTCCACAACAACCACATTATCAACCGAGTATTGGATGTGGTTAGTTCCTCAAAGTTCTAAACAGTTTAGCTAGGATAATTAATGTCGATACGACTCATTCCATATCAAACACCAAAGCATTTGGTTGTCTAGAATAGATTATTGTAAAATAAAGCAGTCGTACAAAATTTGTAACTGATAAGATGATTTGTAACTGAAAAATCACTGCAGTAACATCTGTGACATCAAGGATAAAAGCATGCAGCAGTTATTGAATGTCTTAGGTGCATGTTCTCCTACGTGTACATCGGCGTGTGTTCAACAACCAGTACCAGCTTCATCGAGTTGTGCAAGCGGATCTAGTTGCTGTGTAATGCAGGTTTGACCAACTCGACTAGTCGATTTTACACCAATAAAACTACCGTAATTTCATTGAATTTAATACGTTATTAAGTCGCCAGCATGTTGTCAGCCAATGACATCGTTATGTTGTAATCATGTCGTTCAATCATGTTGTCCACCACAACAACAACAATGCTGCAATGCTCAGGTAAAATTCAATAGCAACATCCTTATGAGTTTTCGTAAATGAAGCGCCAAGAATGCTACAGTAAACAACAACAACAACATCCGCTTTCAGGTACAATCATGCTGTTCACAGCCGATTCAAAGTTGCTGTTGTAGTCAAAGTCAAGTGTCTGGAATTTGTTCACGACGTAATAAGAGGTATTTACATTGATTAAAATATTAAGCCGTTGCATTATTTATCAAGTGTTTGATATCGGTATGAGTTATGAAACCTCAAAGATTTGATAACGAATGGAAGGTAAGAATATTTATAGGCATTTTTTTAACAATTTAATCTATTGGAGTGAGTTATAAGTGTTCTTCCATAGAGGGAGGAGAAACATTTGAATATGAGTTATGTCAAATTTTTTTCTTTCTCTACAGATCAATTGCACAAATCATTGGTATTTGTGGGACGAAACGCATCATACGCTAGAACAATTACCATTCGTTAACATAACGATCGACTCTCTCATAATTTATTAATAAATTAATTTATTGATTATATTGATTTTTTTGTTTAAAAATTACATAGTGTGATCTATGTTCTATAACATGCATAGATATTCTCGTTGTCTTCCTGTGTTTCTCCGATCGTTTTCTACTTTAAATATTCTGTTGACGTCATCACAGCAACCATTTATCACCATATGACATCATTACAGTAGCAATTCCGCCTCATGTTCAATTGTATATAAGGAAAAAATCGATTTATTGATTTCTAAGTTTGATTTCTGATCACTTGCTCAATATAATCCTACGTATGTGTATAGTTAAATGTTTACGGTACGATAAAGCAGTTCTTTGTTTTTGAAGAATTCTAGCTATGTCAGAATGGAGAATTACTCAAACAAGTACTCTACGCTCATCTACGATACATTTTAACAGGTAAGTTTTTGATCATTGAAGCTGAAAAAAATTGATTATTACCATCGTCACAAAAGTCGAAAGTTTTCCTTTGGCAACAAGTACTCATCCACGACTCAGACTCACTGTGAGCTTAACTATTAGGTTGGTGCAAAATTACCAACGGCCTATGTATCCAAGCTATTGATATCATTCAAGTGTGATAAATTAATATTATCACAATGACTTAATGTGCTATGTGACTGAAATGGGCACAAAACTCGAACCCTCAGCTTGATTCAGAAACATGCAGTTCCCGGATATTTGTGTGCTACTAAATTCTATGCCGGAATCCTTTTGATGCGACCGAGTAATGTTTTGATAATTGTTATGCTGATATGCTCAAGGAGCCAGTTCGTTGACATGTCCAACCTCAGCCTGGCGAGTTAACATCGCAACTATGCTGAGTTAACCTGAAAACCAACCTATATTATCTCAGTAGCATTTAATCTATTTTCTACAAAATATGAGAAATAAGGTAGAGATGTTTTATGCAGAATATTAAACAAACAAGTGCTTAAGCTGCAGTCAAAGTTAAGCAAAAAAAAAGGAAAAACTATAAGCAGCGTCAAAGGAGATGCTATGGAATTCATTAAAACTTTTTAAGTAATTCGTTAACAAGGGGCGAAATTGTCTTCCTCCAAGGCTAATTAGTCTTAATTTATTTCTATTCTACAATATGTTTTCATTTTCACAATTTTAGCAAGGAAAATCCTTAACACACTGCCTAAAGATATATCTGATAAGGGCATTCTTCATATGTAAAGCTTACACAGATGACCAGGGCACTTAGTTCTCATTGAGTCGTGGTATCAACGCATTACATACCACTCAACTTAAGGGCTTACACGAACACTCAGGAGAAGAAAGCATTAGTTATTCGATTATCCTTGGCAAATATTACGTACTTAATCTCTTTTGTATTTTGCTTAATAATTCCATGAAGAATATTTCGAATTCACCTTCATCATAGTTTGAGGTGGGAGCGTAGACAACGAAGATTGTTAAAGCTGGTGTTGAACCACGTCTCCTCAATTTTCAACGTATGATTCGGATCGTTAATTGTTCAAACGAACAGTGAATTGCTCATAACCAAGTTCGAATTAACGAGTACCACCGACACCTCTGCTATCGCATGTTTCAAGGAACAGTTCTCCATTGTCGTAAGCAACGCTTAACGGCCGCTGTCCTCTCGTTTTGGCCAGTCTGATAGCGTTGGAATTTATTTTCTTATTCGAATAGATCTTCTATGAAAAACTCAGATGCAGGTATTCGTGCGTCGTATGTACAGATCGTCATCTTAGTCCTTTCGCGTTTAGGTAGCGTTGTTTACCCCTGATATTTTAGCAGCATCTCCGTACTCATACTACCCAACGCTGCCGTACCTTGGGCTCTTTCAGGATCAGAGGATGAGGCCTATTTCCTGAATGACTGATAATGACCTGAATACAATTAAATTAACATTTCATTTTATTTTTCAATTTCCATCGATCAAAAATTCTTTTCTAGTCGCGAGATTGATCATCTGTTGACGTCATTCCGGATAGAACACAATACCTAGATGAAAAAAGAAGTTAGCGATGAAATGGAAAACGTAATATCTGTAACTATGCTGATTTGGCCGCAAAACTCTGAACCTCGAACGAGACTTGAACACGCGCTCACAGATATCCGATCCTGCGTGCTTATCCACTACACTGCCAATGCCCTCACTCCATGACTTCTCACTGCTTATATTAATGGGTATCTTATCAAGACTTGCCATTAACAGGTACGATCTAGTGAGCCGATATTGACATCACATGAGGTTCCGAGTTCTACGGCCAACTGAGAACCATTACAAATATTGTAATATCATTATAAAATAAATTACAATTGCGAATAAAATGCATATCGATCGTTTTAAATCACATGAAATTTTATACCGCTAAATTTGTAATTGGATACCGTAAGATTTTTACATTTTTTTTTGAAAAATTTTCTACGAACTTCAATAAAAGTAGAATCCAAAATAATCGTACTTATAGGCGATGTCGTGAATTATTTTGTAGTGTTCAACAAATTGAAAACAACCGTAACGTTGAGCGAGTACAGTTTGTATAGTTGCTTTGGCTCCAACCTAAAGTATACCTATTGATTGATGATATCTATTGAAGTATTTGGGGCCAAAAAATTATTTAACCATACAGTTACTATAAATTGCTTTGTATAAATTAATTAGACCCTAAATAGCAATGGAACTCTTTGAGTTTTCTTTTTCAGCAGCAGAAAAAAAATCAAGATGATTCAATGACATATGAAGAGGTCAAGGCATTGCCGATCATGAAGAGCTACGGAACTGTTTGGTATCGTGTTTATTCACTGTGACTTGCGTCACACACTCGACTTATCGTGGTAGCTTGAAGGTGATTGATTGAGACTCCATTCGATGTAGTTGTTTGGAGTGATCGATCTCTATCTAGTCAATACTGCTTTCTTTCCTATGCTGTTTACATCTAATCACCTAAGGGGCGAGGTCGAACTCTAGCTTAAAAGCACAGCCTTCTATTATCACTGTACTACGCATATGATCGTTACTTATACGTGATTTGTTAGAGTCTAACTCACCTTCTTTTTCTTCTTAATCCGGTCAAGAATCACATCCACAGCTGCGTACATACCACATCTTGTCGCTCCAGTAGGACATACTAGTATCATCGGATAATCATCTTTAATATTTAATTTGGTGCAAATTTTTTTAATCTAAAAAACAGAAGTATTGTGTTTTCGAAGAAAATTCCACTGCCAATATTCGCTAAGCTTTCATTTAGAATGAATTCTCCAATATCCGGTATAATGAGGTCGTCATGCCAATCGTTGTATCGAATGAGTCGCACTTGTAGAAGTTCTTCATTACCAGCATTCACTTGAAGTTTCATTACTTTCTGGTCGCATATCTCAAATATGACCACTATCATTTATGCATTAGAAAAATCGCTACAAAAAAAGTGAGGAGAGTACAGTGCATTGATACGATATGAATATCGATTGATACGATAATTGGTCTCCAGTGATAGGGGCACCTTCAGAAGCACTTTCATGAAAATTACGAATAAGTTGCACCTCGAAATTTTCCTGTCAGAATGCGGGACGTGAAAACACGTGCTTTCTGTTTGGCATGAATACAAT
Source organism: Dictyocaulus viviparus (assembly GCA_000816705.1). Lineage (NCBI taxonomy): Eukaryota > Metazoa > Nematoda > Chromadorea > Rhabditida > Metastrongylidae > Dictyocaulus > Dictyocaulus viviparus. The sequence continues at coordinate 52,268 of KN716706.1, read as the reverse complement.
TTTGAGTCCTTCATGAATTTTTCCTCAATAAGGTTGTAACATCTCCTTCAGTTGCCTGCACACATGATTTTTCATCGGTATGATTGAGACCATAAAATATATGAATGTTCACTCAGAACGATCTACGAACCAGAAAAAAAGTGCGTGATAAAGCGTTCATTTCACTAATAGAATATTACAGAGAATAAAGATAAGCAGGAAGTAACTTATTCCCTCATGATGATGCGTCACACTATTGTTTTTGTCTTGATTTAATAGTGGTGTTTGAATAGAAGTGTTCTATAGCGATTATGCAGGTCGTGCCTAAGGTTTCAAGTTCTGTGATGAACTTAGCAAAATTAAAAAGCATAGGAATGGAGTGTTTTCACAGTGGTATGGCCGCAAGCAAGAAGACCACAAATCTTCTAAACTAGTAGATCTCAATCCGGCTTAGCCGAGAGGTTACATGGCGCGACCTCAGGCGGCAAATAAGGGTTGAATCGCAAACCGCGACGGTGTACCAGCTTTGAGACGAGGGTGGGTTCAGGGGATAAACTCCCTGATTTTGCTGTGATGGTCGACTCATACCTCCTGTAGACGACTAGATGAAGAACAACCACGTGAACAAGCAGGGTTTTGAAATTGATTTGACACAGTTGACCATATTTACGCAATCACAAGATTCATAAAAGTATTACGAGTGTATAAAAATACACTCTGTCTTACCTTTGTTGAACTTAAGAGAGCTTTCGATCATTTGGAGACAGAAGGAGTCATGGAAGCGTTGGAAAATCAAAAGCTTCTAACTCCGTTTATCAAGATTCTTCGTGAGTAATATAAGAATTTCACTACCAAAATTACCCCGTTCTATAAAGACATCATCATTAACGTTGAAAAAAGGGTTCAACAAGGCGATGCTATACTACAAAGTTGTTCACAGCCACTGTTGAGAACATTATGCGAATGGGGCGATATGGGAGTGAAATTCGACGGTCGATAACTTCATCATTTTCGCTTTGCCAATGATATCGTATTTATCACACGAAACACAGAGCAGGCGAAAAGAACGATAGCCGACTTCGACAGTTCTTGTGGAGAAATTGGTCTTAAGTTAAACCTCTAGAGGATGATATTCATAAAGAACATATACGTCGCTGATGCCCCACTAATCCTCAACTGAAAGAATATGTCAGAATGCATAAGTTATGTGTATATAGGTCGTGAGATCAATATGATAAACGACATAGCATTAGAGCTTAGAAAGAAACGAGCAGCTTGAGAAACATAAAAGAGCATCGAGGTCATAGTGAAGAAGACAATGAAGACAAAGGCTCCAAGCCCACCTTTTTGTACAACGGTTCTTGCTGCCTTAACGTATGCTTTAGAAACTTGGACATCACGAAAGCAGAATGATCGTTCATTGAGCGCAATACAACGTTATATCGAAAGAGCGATACTTAGTGTTTCCTTTATCACACAGTTGAAAGAGGAAATACGAAGTTCTGATCTATGTCAATGACCAAAAATCAGAGACGAAGCAGTACACGTGAAGCTGTCGAAGATCAGGTGGGCCAGACATGTGACACGCTTGAATGGTGACCTGTGGACACGTGCTGTAAGTGGTTTAATCCCATCGAACATCAAATGCACTGCAGGAAGACCACCAGCCTGATGGTCTGACCCATTCACCAAGGAATTAGAAAGGGATTATTCTCAACGAATTCCTAAAGCGAAAAGATTTCATTGGACTGCCCTCAAGCGTAATATGGGCAAGTGGAAGTTTTAACGGTGCCGGCTCTACTTAGTCGGTTATTAACGGGAAACCAGAGAAACAATCACAAAAATCCATTAGGAAAACAACAAAACCATTATAACCTATAAAAGTTGATAGAAAATAACTAAAAATGGGACTTGTTGTCAAGTCAATGCTGCGTACACCATCAGAGTATTCAGTTACCAGTACATCCACCACTGAGAAATGAAAGGTTTGCTAGTCTTGGTGCGGACTCTAGCTCAAGTGCACTGTGTTCAAGGATGTCTGTGACGCCTCCTACCACTGCTCTATGCAGCTTTCAAGAATATTCTATATAAAATGTATATTCTCTTCTGAAAAAAAGCTTACTTTTTCTGTTTGTATAAGACAAACTCGAACACTATTTGAATAAACGTTCTCGTTTTGAGTCGGCCAAAAACATCGCATTAGTTCTTCGTGACCGTTCTTAAATATCATATCATATGAAATCATATGAATCATTCGAGAAAAAGAAGCCTCACAACTTTTATGCAGCTTCAATACGAGTAAATATTTGTTAATAAATGAATAAATTGTTAATAAATAAATAGTAAGAAATCTAATACAATAGCTATAAGAATAATCTAATACAATAGCTATAAGAATAAATAATAGAATAAGAATAATCTATAAGAACCGTTAGTGCACCAAGAACGACAATCATTTTCGGATTAGCGTCAATCACCATCCTCCAGAAAATTTCTTCTGTTTCGTCTGTGAACGGTGCTTGAGCTAGCACAAAACCTCCTATAATAATATTTTCATGTTTACCTCAATGAGTTAAAGTTATCAACTTTATGATGATCTTCCTATCAATAACATAAATATGCAAAACCTTTGTGATAATTTTTTTAATACAGAGGCTTCAACATTCTTTATATGATGAAAAAATCACTGTATAAATCACATAAAATGTGTCATCTGTTATGATAAAAACTATCAGAGAAATCGATTCGTATCTTTTTCATGTATTGAGTTCTCGATAATTTCAAATTCATATTCAATTCATTTCAGTAGCATAAATGAGATGAAAAGTGATAACATTTATCTGATGACGTCCACGATAGCGCATATACACGAATGGAAGCTGGTTAACAATTTTTATAATAGAATAACAATGCCAAATAACGACCGAGTCACTGTAAGCTTCATCGCGGAATGGTTTCGCGTTGAATACTCGGGGAGGTTCAAAAAAAGGCCTGAGTAAAACGACTTCAACTATAGAGGTATGTGATACACATAAGTTATTGAATTTCGTAATTGAATTAGAGATGATTCAAGAATTCAAAGTGAAGAGAAGTGGTTGAGGGAGATACATCGATACACTTCTTTTAAGCAATGCATGCAAATCCGATTATACTTCTAGGCAATCCAAGCGCTCTTCTTATCAAGGAACGACAAACTGCTATCAGAATAATCTCGTAGGCCAAAAAGTAATGGTTTAATAGAATACTGCTTAATCAGAATTCGATGTATAAACTGCTTGTATCTATCCAGCACGATATCATGAAGTGCACGTGAATGCTTGGCGCATCTCTATGGGATGGTAGAATACGACAGTGTTTATTCCTTTGACTGTTTGAAGCTCCATTGAAAACCTTTAGGTGAAAACACTTGAAAACACTTGTAATGGTATTACTTACTTCTATTTACACAAAATGACCCGATGAGTAATCGATAGTAATACGACCACGGATTTACGCCTGGATTTGTGACGAATAGCAAGAAAATGAAGAAGTACAAAGAGAGTTTAATATCCCTCGAACCTTTGGACGTCCCGACACTTTGTACAAGAAAACGTCTTCAAGAAGTATGTCTAGAAACTGAGTGATATATCAAATGCTTCAGTGGTTGTGTTATGGATTAGTGATAGAAGTTGAAATACTGCAGGCAATCGTAATAGATATGTTACGAAAAGCATTAGCACTGAATAATCCCTGCGGGATGTCCTACTCAATCATCATCATCGCTCTATCATTATAATTTATGCACTACCTCCAGATAAGCAGTTTTAAATAGATCAGTGATTTTACCCTCTTAGAATATTCTGATACCAACTCATCGACCTTAGAGGAATGACAGAACTCGTAGATATAAGTAGGAATGCGAGCAGCCGTTTTCTTAACACTGCTGCTCCACCTAGCACTGTGCTAAGCGCTCAAACAATTTATTGGCATGTAAAAGAAAATAATGTTTCTGGAGCTTACATACCTTTACGAGTGAAGGAATCCACATAGCTAGCATGATAATAGTCTCCTTTACCATATTTTGTACTTAATTGCACTCTGGTTCGATCCATGCACAACACATTCGGATATCGATTGAGATTTGAATTTTCCAAAAACTGATCAAATGACGGTGGATACGATATTACTTGACGGTGTAATTGTTTGAAAATGTTATGCTAAAAACAATCAGTACTTAGATCGAACACAGAAGAAAACATAAGAACATTCTGAATTGCTGCTAGGACGATACTGATCATAAGTATTATGAGTAATATAAGTTCATTAATACTTTTTCTATTGCCCTTAGGTATTTATTTTATCTGTTTTCTCAAAAGATCTCCTCACCCCAGATTTAGTTTTAGACAATAAATTCTCAATGAATTCACTCGGTTTGGTGGATTCTTGATTGATTCCCTCCACAGTTCCATCAATTGAAGGTTGCTGAGTGATAGTATCATTTCGCCCTTGAAAAAAAAGTCGATTAGTCATAATATTCGTATTGAGTTAGTCACAAAACGATGAATGTAATGCGGCATTGGTAGTTCTACCAATTAGTACAGCAGACAGGACATCTGTAGATGCAGGTTCGTATCCCACCTGAGGTTCCATGTTTCGCATAATTAGGAAATCAATATCATTAGGAATATTAGAACTAATTGATTTGTATTTAGTAATATGTAGCTTGTTCAGTCAGTTCTTCTATAGACTTATAAATTCAAATAAAAAATAGTAGGAATCAATGCACATAAAAGTTTGATATTTTAGTGAAATGACCTTCTAGTGATATGATTAACATCAACGTTGATATCTGTGCGATGAGCCTACGCATTCGTGCTCATCATTATATTGTTGAGGTGATTTAATGTGAGTCTCATCTATACATTGAGTTGGTCACACTTTACCAAGCCAGCGCTGCTCATTTTCTAAGATTTCTCCGACACGAATTTATCGACCCGACGACTTGAAGTGGTTGCGATCCTGCGTGCACTGACTGGAACCTACCGCATCACTCACTATTGAACCTCCATCACTTGTACTGCGCATTACCATACATTGTTATAAAAAATAAGGAAGCTTGTGTTTAAAAAGAGTCTTTTAACTCACTATATGATGGTAAATTAGAGACACGCAATGACATTACTCTCTACCATGAAAGAAGACTAAGAAATGAATTTAACCCGTTAGTTTCATCAACAAAAACTAATCGATAAAGTGGGTCAAAACAAAAAACAATTTCATTTCTTATTTCGGAGGAAAAACTCCAATTAGGATTTTCAGCCTAATCAGATTCATCAGGTGTTAAGAATGAATGGTCTGTGTTAAGAGGAGAGAGAAAAAATTCAATGTTTCCTCAATCGAAAAACAAATTGCTTAATAAAAAAGCATTTTTTCCACTCATAACATGTTATCATGAAGTATGTGAAGTTGTGTTACGTAGTGATGCAAGGTGAAGCTTGTGTGTGCATAGGATGAGCTCGTTGGTTCTTCCGAGCTCAACAGCACAATCACACTGTCCATCGTTCCGGAATCCATAAAATACAATCGTACCTCATATAATGAGTAAGAAACTTTGGTTTGGTAATTTATCAATTATTGATTAGTTGATTATCAAGGATCATGTGTTAACTCAAAACAAGCAATATCCGTTATTAGGTTTCTTTTTTCATAAACGTTATCAGCAGTTCAAACGGTTATTGTTTGTCAACAATTCGTGGCGATAAGGAAGGATCGAACAACAATGATTTGTCAACAATTGTTAATTTCAAATTATTATGGAGAACAAATAGAAAATCAACAAATCTTAAACTAAATTCAAAGCCAAATGAATAAATGGGCAAAGAATTTGTAGTGACATATTACTGTTCTGTCTATTATGAGGTGGCCATAACCTCAACTTTGTAGTAATTTTACTCATTTCATTCATATTCGCACTGGAGTAAATCAGCTGTAAATCTACAATTAATTTTTGAGTTATTGATCTACTTTTTCTGTTTATTTTCGTATTTTCTCAATTGTTGAATGAGTACCTCATTACCTATTGATAAATTCAGTTCATATCTTATATCGCCTTCCTTTCAGGAATTGATCTGTTCAATCATCACTATCATTAATGATGCTGAGTTATTCGCAAGGTTTACAACCTCAGACGTCACTCGCCCGCTATGAAAACATTATTATAACCTATCGTAGTTGATAGGAAATATAAACACTATTCTGAGTCATAAATTTGAATGTCACTCATTAAACTTTTCAAGGAGTTCAATAGTGTAGTTTTTTTATAACTTCATTCATAGACGGCTCCGAACCTATGTGTATTTTTCAAGATGATGAATAGATAAATAATAATTGTATTAGAATTATCTTTTAAAATATGATTTTCACAGTTTCTTATCAACAGTTTTACAATGTTTCAATATTCTTCACGGGACCAATCGAATAATGTTTCACGTCCCTCTACGGTATTGCTATAACACAAAATAATCTCAACATGATGAAAAGCTTTCTAAAAACATTCCTAAAAGAAAACGAACAGCACAAACCACAAGCCAATATAGTCGTCGTAGTACTTTTTATTTTATAATGATGTTATAATATCGTTAATGATGCTGAGTTGGATGCGAAACTTGGAACCTCAAGCGGGACTCCAACTCACTCGATTCAGACCTCTGTGGGTACGGAGATTCGAGTCACGCCTAAGGTTGAAAGTTATACGGCCAGCCATCCTCATTAGCGATATTAGAAGGCAATAGCTTAGCATTTTACAATGCTTCGATATTCTTTTTGGGACCAACCGAATGTTTCTCATCCTCTATGTTATTGCTATAGCACTAAATAATTATGAAAAAGAAAACTTCATAAGAAATCCTTTTGAATAGAAAAGTTGAAGCAGTCAAATGAAAAACAATCACCTCCATGATGTTTATGACCACATTTGATGTTCAGTATCGACCTTGAATAGAACGAAAAACGATAACAGTTTGATGTTGTCGTTTTAAATAAACGCCATTAGCTTAAACGATACTGCTTTTAACGATACGTCGAAACTTGAATGGAACAAAAGAAGAAACGAAAGAGAAAAAAAACTAAGAAACAAAAAAAAACAATCAATTTAACAAAAGACATTTTAGAGTGTAGGAAAAAATGTATTAAGAAAACGAAACGACAACGTTATTAATGACCGCTTCAATGTAACGATTGACTTATAACGTTTTTATCACGTCAGCGTTTGTTTGTTTGTATTTTTGTTTATTGTTTTGATTTTTTTTCACAATTGTAAATATTGAATGTATTTCAATCATAATAAATGATTTTCTACAAAAAATAATCAATTGATTGGTTGATATTTCGAATAAAAAACGATGTAATAGTGAAAATTTACACAGTTGGCTGATTGCCAATTAATTATATGACTCGTTCAATTTTACACGCCACGCCACACCACACAACAAATGTGCAAAAAAAAAGCGAAACAAAACGAAAGAATGTCGAAAATTTTCGGAGGAAAAGCATTATCATATCTATTTCCTTATCAAATTTTTGCTTAGTGAAGTCTTTTAAGCATTTTACGACCGATCGTTGAATTATTAACTAAATATGTGGCAAGTTCTGAATGATTTTCTACTTATAGCAGGTACTTTTGAGGTAAAATGTAGTTTAGATCGAACCTCCTCATATTGATTATCAACTAGAGTTAATCAGCTTTCGTATGTATTCAAACTAATTATAGTAGTAGCTGTATTTCACCTTAACAAATCAATCTGTTCTCACCACATCCACGTGAACAATGAATGATGACAAAGTTTTTTTTTGCATATAACATTTTAAATGTGATAAGAAAAAAGCACATACAAGCACTGCTCTTAATGATAACGATACGACCGTATCTTTCTATAATTCTTATCATCTGTGATATTCATTGATGCTTTAATGACAGCTAACACCATTATTCAATTTAACAATCGAGCATGCGTTACGATTAGAGCATGTTTTTATGAAAATAATTAACACGGACCATTTGTTATGAAGGTGACGCGTGTAGAAGAATTTCGTGACGAACGTTAACGAATAAAACCGGTATCGTTGCAATTGAGAATTCTTCAGACGCTTCGTTGCTGATGTTTATTGCTCTAGCCTCATCCTGTATGCGTACCAGGTATTGTGTATTGTTATAAGAAATATAACGTATGCCTGAAAAAGCAGTAGACGACCAAGCTATTGATGTCGTATTACGCGACTAATATTGAACGTATTCAGCTAGAAACACATTAACAAGTTACAGTATATCTATACCGTAGTCATAGAAAAATCTTAAAGGCGCTACTATCATCTCTTTTACGAATCGACTGAAAAAAAAAGTGCTGTGTTGATAAATTACAGTTCTATTTCTTCAAAACTGAACACGAAGCTTTTATAGTATGATTTGTTTATTCAACGAGGTTTCAAACAACGCGGAGGTTAATAGATAGTTGGTCTTGAGACTCATTAAAATCCTATTTCAGATGTACTCCCTATTTGTATTTCGTTTTGTAAACCTTGAGCAATGAATCCAATCAAGATTTGATCTAGAGGTTCCTTGAGGTTATTCAAAACAAATAAAACGTGTCTGTCGTAAAAAAAAACATTCATCAGTATTCAATAATTAATAATATCAATTGATTTGTTGTATTGATTGGATCAATGTTACTCTGAGCTGTAACTCAATCATTATGCTTTCCATATAAAATAAATATCTCCTCGTCACATATTTTTTAAAAAAATCGATTTTCAAGATGCAAGTACGAAGAGGTGTTGATCTGTTGATCGTTTTTATCGCTTTCAGACGGAAGCAACAGAAGCAAACGAAAAGCATATTCCCTCTTTATTGATGTCTAAGGATTTCAGATGACAGTTAAACAGAACATAACCAGATGTATTATGATTCTAGAATGTTGAGGACATATGGACTATTTGTCGAAATGAGGAAAACTCCTATACATGAAAAACTCCAATTGGAGCGAGTTGTAACGAGCCAGTTGTGAGGATTGAGTTCTGTCTTAGTAAAAATAAAAAGTATTATGTGAGAAAATCTTTTAAATGATTATAAGTACTCACGAAAAATAGAAATTGTTCAGATGGTCATAATTTTTTCTTCTCGCATAAACAATAAAGAGTTTTCACTGGTGTAATTCTTGTTTTGTTGTTAATGTCTATGGTTTATTAAGCTTTTGAAACAACAAGTAAACAATTCTTCTGAATATTGATTGCTATGGATAGCTTGTAAACGAAAAGTTGTAAGCGTAGCTGACATTGATTGGCTTCCAGGAATAAATGTGCGTTCGTTTGCTGTTTATTGTTTATTTGCTAATTTTGCCATTTTTATCTACTTTATTCATTTTCTCTATATATCATTCCTCGTGTTTTCGATAAGTTATCCTTCGAAATGATGAGGAAATATTCAAAACACTCATAAAGAGTACGAATGAGGGATGAGAGGTTAGTTAAAAAGACGCATCTGTGTTTCTCCGTATCCATCACTCGCAACGCTACGTGATGCTTCAAGTAGATGATCACTTGAAGTAGAGCTCAGTATCTACACCTTGTTGAGGTAATTGTTCTGTTAAGAAATGATAAGTAGCTTTAAGAAAATTCAAATAGAATGAATTAGTACAGAACTGTGAGGAGTCAAATCGTGGATAATTTTACATATTGACTACGATAATTCGCGTTAGGATTTCTAATGCATATACCGGTTGAATTCATTTAAGCATGCAATCGTTTTACTTTTTTGTTTCTATGAAAAGAAGAAAAAATTTTCTAAGTGAAAATAAAGTTATCCGGCTCCATTAAAGCTCGTTACACACTAGAATCATTAAATCCTATTGATTAATCTGAGTGCTTTGTGACGGACGGTGACGGACGACTGGTCGAACTTCTTTAAGCCATAGTTCTCTTCATATGAGGACAATATTGTCCTTGATTTGTTCCTGGAATGCACTCACGATCAAATAACTCGATAGAAAAAAAAAACAACGACAGCGAAACACGGACGAACATAAACTATCCAATATACATTGATGCTTTTTCTCTTCATATCACAACTGAATTGAATCGATAGAAAGACCTTTTGATGTACCGAAATAATTAAGGTTGATTTCACGTAGGGCACAATGTGATACCGTATTCAAATCTACAGACAGATGGTCATCTACGGTAATTGAACGTTAATAATATTTCATTAGCTCTATGATGTTTTTAAGCCATTGACAACTTCTCTTTAAAGATTTTCAGAATTAGGTAAGAAGAAATTTACAATGGAAAACGAGTGATGAGAGAGGAAAAAAGTCACGAAAATAAACAAGAGCTAAGTTTCTACAATCATCCACCAATGAGTATTTGCAGTACATTGGATATTTGTGAAATAAAAATGAGTAAAGGTGACGAAAAAACACGAAATAAACAAACAAACGAAAACATGTAAACATAAAAATAAAAACTCTTCCATTAGGTGAACATAATAAAACGATTATGCGATCATTTCGTCGATTATAAAGGAAGACATTAAAATTTTTTTTCGATTTTTAATGACTTACGGTAATCGTGAGATTCCGGTAGATCAATCGATTAAGAGTAACGGTAGTTCTTACTGCTATAGCATAAATGATCTTTATACTCTTTTAACTCAATAGGAGGTACAAATAACAATGATAACACTAGAGCAGATAATATAGACGATGGTAATATCTTAAATGGATATCATAATGGTTTGAGGTTCAAAAAAAAAAGCCGAAAACACATAGGTTGTTTGTTTATCGATGGCTATAGATCGTCAATGGATACTATAAACATATGAATAATTAACATATTAATTATTACTGTACAATCAGTGTAATTCTACCGTACTCCAAACGTATAATAACAAATCACGACAGTGCCTACATTGCTGACGAGTTGCTTTGATTATATAAACTATTTGAAAAAGTTTGTTATCGTTCAAACAATAATAATATTGAATTTGTATCGTAAAATGTTTTCTTTTGTCATTCCTTTCGTTTGTTTGTTGTTTTTTTTTTCTTTCATTCATTATTATCATACACTCTTTTGAAAAATAGTGAAATTATACGATCTGATTGAAAAGCAGCAGTAACCGGACCGATGGAGTTGTTTTTTCTTATTCTTTCTTTGTTTCTTTGTCGTCGTTACGTCATCTTAGAATGTCTGATTCCTTCTGATGTATTTCTAATGGATTCTACTAAAATCTAACTAGTAATGAATCGAACAAATTGTTACCTTTTCTTATATGTTATTGAAAAACTCAACGATAAAGATTTACATGTCGTTTTTGTTTCGTTCTACGTAGCACAACGACGTCGATTAGAAGGCGATTCAGACGTTAATTCTTCGATTATCGATCGACGATTCGTATCACATTTATGTTATCGTTGATCATCCAGTTATCATATTAATCGACAACATCATATGATATCATTAATGGATGTCCTACCGTATCTATAACATAAAAAAATGAGTTACAAAGATACTCATCGTTATTAGAGATGCTTAAACGATAGCAATAATTTGTTCTATAGTGTATGAGATTCCTCAATAGGTTATAAGAATAATATTAAAGAACCAGCTTTAAAACTGGATGTCATTTGTAGAGCTCTTCAAAATCTACATGTAATAAGCATTAAAAGAAAAACGAACTACAAAAATCTACAATAATG
>KN716706.1:29704-40466 GCA_000816705.1 Dictyocaulus viviparus | reverse complement strand
TCAATCGACAACATCATATGATATCATTAATGGATTTCCTACCGTATCTATAACATAAAAAAATGAGTTACAAAGATACTCATCGTTATTAGAGATGCTTAAACGATAGCAATAATTTGTTCTATAGTGTATGAGATTCCTCAATAGGTTATAAGAATAATATTAAAGAACCAGCTTTAAAACTGGATGTCATTTGTAGAGCTCTTCAAAATCTACATGTAATAAGCATTAAAAGAAAAACGAACTCAAAAAATCTCAATAATGACGTCCTCGCTTGAAGCTATACATTTAAGCACATGTTTGACTCGAATGTGTGTTGTTGATAGAGCAGGTTTTCGTTCTGTCTTCGAAATATTTGTAGTATCTTTATCGGGATAGGATAAAAACACTCAACTATATGATCTGGTATTCAAAGAGAATTCATAGACTCAGCTTCATGAGGGAAATTTACGAAGAACAGAGAGATGGAATGAGAGAAGACGAAATAGGTAGAGTTATCGAGAGAATCATAGAGATAAAAAAGAGGAAGAATGAGGTCTACAAAAGAATTTGATAATTGAGGGTAATGTTGAAGGTAACAAATACACAAGACAACGATAACTCACTTTATGCTAATTATTTTGCATCTGTAAACAAATCATTTCACATATTACTATGTTTTTTTTTTCAAAACAGAAAACAATATAAATGTAAATATATTAGAGTTATCGTCAATTCTAGTGTGGTTGACATTCTATAATATCACTATTATTATTATTTATGTAAACACAAAGCTACTGTTCTCAGAAATAAGGAATAATGACTTTACAAAACCGGACAGAACAACAAAACAAAAAAAAGCCTATGATTATCTTTTTTGAGGTAAAGTTTTTGTGGTAAAGACGGTTTTAAACTGAATGAGAGCTATGTTTGAGGACGATAATGACCAATTGTTCTATCCGGTGTTCAGATTAGTAGAGACTTTTTTTCTGTAGACGACGAAGATGAAACAAGTGGGCGGTGACATGAATATAAAGCGACGTTGATGTACGTTCGTCGTCTGCTATTCCAGTCGTTCACCACTTCAAATTCCAATAAAACAGATGTCACATAGGATCGTTCACATTCAGATTCCGTTACAGTCTGTAGTATCCAACGAGTTGAACATTCTATCATCTACAGTTTGTTCACCGTCTAATACTTATCATGTTTATATAAGCTTAACTATCCATAAAACTATTCATACTAGGAAAAAAGGCGATACTGATTACATAATTAACATGAGTGAAATGGTGTGATGCGTTAAAGACTAAGTATCAAATCCTATAGAAGCTCCTTTCGATATTCTAATGTAATCTAACGTGCGCTAAGATTTACCTCATATGTTTAATGACGAGGTTAATGAATACATTAAGAAGATATAAGACGTTTTTTAAACTTGATACTTCTCGTTTTCTTCATCAGTTCATTTCAGATGCGTGAGACATCGCTTATCGCTTCAGTATCATTAGTCGCTGGAGCGATTTCACTATTTGGAGCTATGGTATTTCTTCCCCGAGTCTATTGGGAAATGATCGATTTGAGGGATGAAGTACTTGACGCTGTCGGAAGTTTTAAGGTTATTCTTAAGACTACTGCTGCATTTACAAATAAACGCACTATAATTTCTCCTTACGGATTATCATTGGATGATTCTATTGTCTACGACAAATTTGGTCATGGTATCCAGAAAAGATTCAGGTAGAAACCGATTCCTCATGGATAGAATTGATGGACGTGCAACTGTCTCATAGTCCTCCATCAAAACCACGAGAAAATCCACTTTTACGACGAGAAAAAAGGTACTTCCTATATTTTTGAGTTCATAATATTAACCATGATGGGGCAATATTTCTTCAAGAACTATTTTAAGCAGTAGCGATTTGATGAATAGTCAAATATTGATTGATAAAAGTAAACAGATAATCAGAGAAAAACATACGGTATCGTAACTATCTTTCTAATTACCATACGCTAAGATGTTTCACCAGGTCGCTAACTTTGGAACGTAGCTAGATTTCCATTTTGAAAAAAACAGTGGTATCCTCTAAAAAATGACCGACATCCGAAGACAAGTAATTATCTACTCAGAGTGTCTCATTAAACACATTCTTTAGATTCGCGGATCTTCCGGAATGGTGTCAATGTGACTCTGTTCCACAATGTCCTCCAGGGCCACCTGGTCCACCCGGGCCACCTGGATTGCCTGGAGGTTAGCAATCGTCCAGCGTAGTTCAATTTTAGATGTAATTAATGAACATGTTTATGCGCTTTACTAGAAGCAAAAAAAAGCCAAATAAGAAAATCATGTGTAGCGTTTAAACTCGCGAGAATGATTGGAACCGGTAGCGAATTGCATTGAGCGTAGCAAATGTTTTTTAACTGTTGAAAAGCGAGTACAAAGCTAGGAGACTAGAAGTTAAACTCTTTCGATGCTCAATGACGACTTAATATTGCAGTTGCTGGCATTCCTGGTCCGCCTGGATTGGACAACGAGAATTTCGGAGTACCAATGATGGCATGCTATCCACCCATGGGATGTATCAGATGTCCACAAGGGCCTCCTGGACCACGTGGGCCTGATGGAATTGTTGGACAGCAAGGTCCTCCAGGAGTTCCAGGTGCTCCAGCATTAGCATACGGGCTAGGTCGCGGATTGCCTGGTCCACCTGGACCTCCAGGAGACCCAGGAATCGACGGAAGGCCTGGTATTCCAGGACCACCAGGATTTCCTGGAAGGGATGCTACTGGTTATAAAAAGACCCGAGGTCCTGCTGGCCCTCCTGGTCCACCGGGGGTTCCTGGAGTGAAAGGTATTCCCGGTGCACCTGGATTCCCAGGACAAGATGGTCCTCCAGGTCTAATCGGAACGGCAGGACCTGACGGTCTACCTGGGGAGCCTGGTAAAAATGGCAATGTTGGGCAACCGGGGATCCCTGGCAGAGATGCTGAATACTGTCCATGTCCACCTCGCACTTCATATCTTCAACAAAGAAAAGCTTAATGATATCAGCATTATTTATGGTTTGTTGCCATGTTTTTATTGTATGGTCTGAATAAAACTTTTTTGTTTGGTTTTTTGTTATGCAGTTGTTATATAAGTAACAAAAACAACCATTGACGTAATCTATCTCTCTTGAAAGGTGCGACACCCATTTGTTGTCTTGAGCTTATTGTGTAGATATTCGAATGGGACTACTATACACAGTGATTTGAGATGACCAGCCTATTGAGCAGCTGGTACTGCTTATTCTCCCAGACTATACTGATATCAAATCAAAATCGCACAAAGAAGGAAAGCTAGGTCGGTCTTAGAGCAAATTCAAATCCAGGTGTGCTGTATTTGTGCCTGTATCCTAATGTGACCTATATCGTATCGATCTCTTTAAATCTTAGTTGTTTTGCATATGAATTGTTTAAAACTGATAAATCAAGAACAATATGCAATACTTCAATAGTAATCATATGAGGAAAACGGGCCTCATAAATAACCATCAACAATTAGTAGAAAATTGAGTGAGGGCATAAAACGATACTCGACAGTTACAGTAAACCAGAAGTCTGCGATATGTGGTTTCAACTTTCGACTGAGCCTCTAGTTTGATGACTAATTCAAAAATCTAGGAAATTTTGCTATGAATTCATTGACACCACAGAAACATAATATCTTGTCTGCTTGCGAGCGGACTTGAACCTATGCTTAATGTATTC
This sequence comes from Dictyocaulus viviparus, assembly GCA_000816705.1. Taxonomy (NCBI): domain Eukaryota; kingdom Metazoa; phylum Nematoda; class Chromadorea; order Rhabditida; family Metastrongylidae; genus Dictyocaulus; species Dictyocaulus viviparus. The sequence continues at coordinate 36,737 of KN716706.1, read as the reverse complement.
GAGCCTGCCTCTGGATAGGTTTCTTTTAGGAGTGCGTTACGTGTACCATTTGCTATTACAATTCGATGCTAATTATATTTACCAATATTGCCATATTTTCAGAGTAATATAGATGTATGAATAGCGCTGGTTGTAAAAATGCTTAAAGCTAAAGCTTAAGCCTCTTTGAACACATCCAGTTAGGATCAATGTTGAAACCTCACAATCACTAAGTAAATCTGTATAGAAGCACATGATTTTCAAGAAAAAAAATACTGTTCTGATACTGTATCGTATGAATAAAATTATACAGTTCCTCTTGTCTAGCTTCCAGGAAGAGGCACGGCCATCATCGAGTTGTAGATCATTACCTCAAACTGATAGGCAATGGAATCTGAGTTCAATCCAATGAATAACATTTTCATATAGTTGATAATGTTATAGATAATAATAGATTCTGTTTTTAAATCTCTGGACAACTCAAATACATCCTTACGACCTTTGTAGTCAAATAGTTTTAATAACTATGAGTCTTACTACAACACAATGATACGTAATACGATATCTCAGATGACGTCATTAAGCACAAAATAGTAGGATGTTTATGTTTACTGTTTTCAAATGTGTTTACTATATGAGGATCGAAAAACGTATCCGATGGAACAGTCGTAAAGCGTAGAAGCAGAGTAAGCAAATTGTATGTTGTTCTCAATGTTTATGGTTATTGACGTCATTACTGTATAATGACACAGCCGTTTATGGTTGAAATCCTGTATTGAACTGTTCTACTACTGAAATTATTCCAATTGCTTACAATTCAAGCGTTTCATTATCGCTGAAGAAATTTAACAAACGTAAAAATTGTACAATTCAAACTCGAATACTTAATAGAGCGTGAAAAAAATTGAAATGTTCTGGTTCAATCCCAACTGATGTCAGCGGTTTCTTGATCTCCATATAAATTTTTTCGTATAGGAAGTCATTTAAAGAAAACTTCAGCACTTCTAAAATTTTATGAAATGGTTTGAATTAACAAACCAGATTCTGAAAAAAGTAAACGAAGTAGAGGACTGAAAATATTGGATATGATTTGGAGTGGAGATGAATAAAAGACAAGGATGGAAGTTTATATGAAATAATCATAACAAAACCTTAAAGCCATTTTTATTTATGAGAACAACATTAGTATTTTTAACGGGCTGTCCAGGATCTACCATTCCAAGTGAAACACCGGCTACATCAAAGAAGTTTTTAACTACCAAAACAACCAAAGATCAGGTTCGAATTTTTTCTCACGATTGAAAGAATCTTAAACGTGAAAGTTTGGTGGTTCTGAAATGCGAGGCCTTTCTTGCACTGTTCTGACTACCTTGGCGAACCTATAGAACCACTTATTCCTTAGAGACCTAGTAATGTTGGTATGGCAGAAATGTCTGGTATAACTGACGGCCTCACAAATCCATCTGGTCCACTTGATCATCATGGCCTTTGTGAGCGTCTAACACATTCCAACTTCAATGGTTGTTTTATTTTTCTATTTAAAAAGTTTTTTTTTATCGAAAGTGTTAGAATTGGTGATTATCATTGTGTGCAATCTTTTTTCCGACCTTTTTTGAAATCTATTAATAAAATATACAGAGATTTTTCCATAGCGATGTATTTGAAACCAAAACTCACACAAACCTCAACATCATCAGGGAAATCCAGGGTAAAACTAAGGATAGTTAAGAGGTTATTCTAATTGTTTAAAGTCTACATATCAAAACCTCAATGAACTTGTAATTTTAATAAAAGCGATTTCAATTCTCACATATTGATACCGTATGGATAAGAGCTTTATCGATTACACTGCTTCATCAGATCAAATTTGAACGTAATCAATGTCTGTGTCAGTCAATATGTTTGTTTTTAAAAACCTATAAACATTTATATTTGAAATGCTCCTACCTTCAAGAACTGGAGAAAAATGCTGAACTGTGATGAATGGCAAAAAAAGTACTGAAAAACTTGATAATAATTAGGCAGCTGAATGAATAATCGGCAAGCTCACGCATACATTAAGTAATATCGATTTTTAAGTGATCTATTGATTGCTCACTTATCACAATACAGACGAAGAGAGGTGAAGTGAGAGAACAAAACAGAAAATCGAAGCATGTCAGAACTGTATAAAATTAATGCCGATATCGGCTCACCAATATCGTATCCATTAACGGGTGAGTGCTGATAAACGATACCCGCTTACTATAAGTGAAGCATTGAGTGATCGTAGATCAATGGCCACGGTAGTGTAATGTATCAACACGGCAGTTCGGACATCTGTAAATACGGGTTCAAGCCCTTCCTGAGGTTCCGAGTTTTGCGGCCATCTCAGCCCAACTACCGACAATTTAATATCACTGCAGAACAAAATAAAATTACGAATAAGTATAAAAGTAATTTGCAGATTTTGAAAAACCATAAAACGTAAGTATTCGGTAGAAGCCTTTAGTAAATTTCATTAAGTAGTCAAATCGATTTATTTTAATAGGACAAAAATTATCACTTTCCTTTAATTGGATTGCTTGACTAGATTATCAGATGGTGCAAAAATATTCTCGGTTAATCTCAAGTCAACATAGTAAATTATCGCAATTGTTTTTGCACCATGTTAATACGTACGTCAGAACATTTTTAACCAACGATCATAACAAAAGCCAATCGTTAATCCGTTTCTGTTTCAAGTTTGAATGAGTTTGTAAATTTCCTCAAATCGATAAAATAAACTAATTGTGCTTTTTCCGTGAAACCTACTTTTTTGATCGTTTGGTGCGATCTGCGTTGAAATTTTTACGATTGTCTGAAACTCGTTTGGTTAAAAAATACGTTAAAGCTAAGATTTAATTAATTTTTTTCAAGCTAATCAATCAGAAACTTGATAAGCAGCACCTTAAACATGATGGAGTTCATTTCATACCTCTAGTTATTTTTACTAGAATGCAAATCTGTCGTAAGATTTACTAAACTTGACGACTCAAACCTCGATTTTTTCGCGTTCTGAATCAGCTGACTAGTGACTGCACTTGATCTTCACAGAACTTGGAATTTGAACGATGATTTACGAATCGAAGCGCTTAATAGAAAGAGAAACAGTTTCATTGGACACAAAGGACTACCGTTGTCCATCTGGAACGATAAGTCTCCGAAAATGGTCAAAACGTCCAATCGTTGGCGTTAACTCTACATGAAAAAGCTTCAAAAGTGAAGTGTTATCTTATCTAAAGTAAAGCTTACATTCTTGGTTCACTGCGATTTGATTCTCACCATAATTCCATATCGTATACGGTTCTTCTGTTATTAATCTCACAATATGAATAGCTTGATTATTTATATGGGTTAATTTTAAACTAATTATAAAGAGGGTTCCCAGCTACCATTACATATTTGAGTGAAAAGCTTCATTACATATGAAGCTAATTGAATTTGTAAATTTTGCTTTCTCTGTAACTCACTCATCTTCCTTAAAAACTAACTGCTTTACTATAAGTACAAGTATTAATTGATTTTCTTCCTTTCTGTATGGTTTTTCACTATACGTCTAACAATTGTTTTCTTTCACTTAAGAAATGACCGTTATATAACGTAAGATAAGCTTCGGCGATGATCGATCTCTGTTGCGGGATGCGTCTCCACCCTCGTGTTTAAGGTGATATCGTAGAGGTGGTTGAATGCGAGCTGGTCTATACATTGACTTAACTTGACCAATTTTCACGAAGTCAGTGCTAGTTATCTTACTCAAATTTCTCTAGTAACAATTTACCGAATCCGAAGGGATAGCGGGAATGGTAGGCCTGGGAGCGGCGGCGAACTCTTTCGGGCCAGCGTGTCACCGTGGCAGCTCTGCTACTTCTCCACTTCGCTCTCTGTATCAAATAACAATGTATCAAATTTTTCTCTTTTTTCATATTTTACTTTGTAATTTTTTTCCTCAACTGAAATTGACTAGATAATTAAACTGTTCTAGAAAAACAATTTGATCAATAATTGGCAATTAATACAACTAAAAAATTGTTAAACAGCTAACTTTCTTATCATAATAAATAAATATTGTAGAAAACTAGCAGATGTAACGATCCAAAAAATTGCAAAACTTTGCCGCCGGCAGGGGTCGAACCTGCGACCTTGGGCTTATTAGACCCACGCTCTAACCGACTGAGCTACGGCGGCACTGCTGGGGACTTCTCATAGGGAGCTTGTGATTGACTCTCCCGTTCAAGTGCAATTCATCATCCATACGATTTTTACTGCGAATTTTTCGTCATTTTTGATACATTTTCGGTACCACGTTTTTGATTTCTATTTAATTCATTGAAATTTTTCTTACATGAGAAAAATTTTGCATACAACTAATTCTATAAAAATTTTGTTTATCATTTTAAATGAATACGATACCGTTAATTGAAACTGCTAACTTATCTTTACACTCAAAATAACCTTTCAATTATTTGAACTCAGAGTTTCGTAGTGAAATCAAATACGACAATGACTTAAGGCAGATAGGATGTTGCTGTCGGCAAACAGTTTCTTGCTACTTAGCTGTCTAATCGAAATAGTTCACGAGGTAGCACTGTAATCATGAGGTAGCACGTGGGTGTTCACCTGTATAAACACCAAAATACCTCAGTCACTATAATAGTGTGCTTATCACATGCGCCTCAGTATCGCTTCTTTTGTTTTTGTCTTCTATTTTCCATTATGAATTCGTCGTGATCTTTAAGATGACGCCTTTCTACAGATGCAAATTTTACAAGTGAGGTCACATTTTATAACGCATTTAACTGCTTCCTGGTAGGAGTCAAGGGCTTGTGTAATGTCGGAAGAGTTGCACGTCGTTCATGGAAATACAATGTAACTGACTGCACTATTGGAAAACATAGGTGATTCGTTACAAAAATTTCTCTCTATTTTTATCCAAACACGTTACAAACCGGACAAATTTGCTGGCGATGACATTTCTTTATTATCACAACTCCAACTGTTGTATTTCGCTGTTTACCCTCAAAATTATGAGGTAGTATTCATCGCATGGCAAACAAAAGCTGGCATTTAATCAGAGAATATTGAAGACGTGGAGTAATGAAGAAGTTTTAAAGACAAAAATGATATCAGAAGAGTCATTTTTACAGTTCAAAGATCAATATGTTCTAGTTTACGGAAGTGATGCGTAATTGTTCTAGTGATTTCTGAAGATTTTCATAATGCATTCAACGTGAGTTTACATTCTATGAGGTAATCAAATGGCTACGTTATGCAGTTAAGAAAAGCCAGGATTTGATCTAAATATGCTAATGAGGACATAAATATTAGAATAAGAATGATTAAACCGTTTATGTTACTTCATTTTTCCACATCAGTTGTTCAGCTTCGAATGAAAGTTTCAAAAAGAAAAGCAAGCTGTAAGCATTAAGCACGACTGGAGGCACATTAAATTCAATAAAATCCAATCAATTTGCCAAATTCAATTAAATATAGTATGTGTTTTATAGGAGATGTGATGAGAACCATAACGATGGCTATTCAAAACGAGTTTGAAAAGTTAAAGGTGTAATCGAAAGAGTACAATAATTGAATAAATACTGCCTCAAAGCTATTAACTGCCTACCTCAATCTACCTTATAAACTACCTTTAAGAAAGCTGAGCAATAATTACAGTACATTAATGAGTTTATGTGTCAAATTTTTCTTCTGCATGTAGTTTCATGAAGAGGAAAAGCCATTGCGTTACGACCAACACTGTAATATGTATTTATCAGTCGATGTTTTTCTTAGTTTGTCAACAACAAGGTGTTTATAAGCTATCATAACTAATAAAAGGTAGAAATCCTATAGGACTTATCCTCAACGTTAGACGTTTTATAAACTTTCATAGAAGTTAAACGAAATAGGAAAAAGCTTAGGGCGGCAGCCCAGTCATAGAAAAATTCATGATGCGAAGGAAATCAAATAAAAGTTGATGACCCTGAAATTGAAGAGCGTAAACCTTAAATCAAGTTTATTGTATTTTATAAGCATGGAAGACGAGGTACAGAGGGAATTCTGTATAGTGGTGTTTGTAATTCTTAATGAAGTCACGGACCACTTGACAAACTGCAAATTTCAAGCTATCTTCTTTGATTTCGCAGTCTTCCTAGTGGTTTGTAGGAACGTCGGAGATTTGTATACATTTTTTGTTGACAAATACAAGACCACAGGATGAAGCTGAACGTTATTACGAACACTTGTAGAAAAGCATCATGAGTCACGGTAATGCGAGAGAGGAACGAATGTAAAATTGTTTACTTTTGCATCTTGCTTAAATTCTTGTCATTCAACGCAATGCATATGGCAGTTTTACATGTTTCTTCTTCTTCACGACAAAAATAAGTCATTGTTAATTATTCTTATAACTATGACTATAAAATGTGATAACTGTAGTACCTCAAAAGCTGAGCACGAAGACATAGACTAAAGTTGGCCTCATATCTGCAAATCCTCGGAAATCCATAAAAAATCTTAAGGTCCGTATATAGAGTACTGAAGAAAGTTCTAGATAAATCAAGTACAACTGTGCTGCTAAATAGAAAATAGTCAAGAAGAGCTTAGAAAAACTCATCAAAATCTAGCTTTTTGCTTTGATCGTTGCATTTTTTTTGAAGATTCTACATTGTGGTTTTTTCTTACTCAAGTACAATGGGCCATTGAGGGTTTGGCACTTCACTAGTGCGACGGAATGATGAATGAGGTAGCACTTCGAATAACTTGAGGGCACTTCCTTACTTCTTGGAAGCTAGTTGTAGATAACTGGCAACGTTTAGAATCCCGCACCATCCATTTTATATGATAGTTTTTCGATTGTGTTAGTTTGAATAGGAAGTTTTTCTCACTTTTTTCTAATATTTTAAATGAACGTGCATATAATAGATAAGTAATAAAATGAGGTTTATGCAAATTACCTTATTGAATGACACGACATTCGTTGCCTGAAGTAGTCACATTCCAACTTCATTTATATACATATATATATATATATATATAT